>JAXIVJ010001205.1:0-148256 GCA_036785665.1 Chirona hameri
GCTGGTTTGGGACGCTGGTGATGACCGTTTGGGGCGCTGGTGATGCTGGTTTGGAGCGCTGGTGATGCTGGTTTGGAGCGCTGGTGATGACGGTTTGCGTTCGAGGGTGCCGCAACTATGTGCCATCTCTGCCCAGGACAGAGACCATGTCGGGATGGGTTGGGTCGAGGCTCCGACGCCGCTGCGGACGCAGTTGATGACGTGCGCTGGACAGGCGCCGCTGGCCACCAAGGCATCAGTGCAGCGCCAATCAGTACGGCAATCACCGCCCAGCGGCGTCACCGCCCAGCGGCATCACCGCACAGCGGCGTCACCGACCAGCGGCGTCACCGCCCAGCAGTGTCACCGCCCAGCGGCGTCAGAACAGCGCAGCGTCAGAACAGCACGGCGTCAGCGCGGCGTCAGAGCAGCGGGCCAGCGGAACAGCGGGCCAGCGAGACAGCGGAACGGGAACGGCTATCGGCCATCGGACCCCGCTCGGCGGCCAGCCACAACGGTCAGCAGTACTACTCAGCTGCGACCAGCTGATAGACGCGCAACCAGACAGGTAGCTGGCTACCTGGCTACAGGCGGCCAGACAGGTGGCCAGGACAGGCATAAAGGTAGACAGGCGGCCAGGACAGGTATCCAGATAGGTAGCCATACAGGTAGCCAGACAGGCGGCCATACAGGTAGCCAGACAGGTAGCCAAACAGGTAGCCAGGACAGGTAGCCAGGACAGGCGGCCAGACAGGCGGCCAGACAGGCGGCCAGACAGGCGGCCAGACAGGCGGCCAGACAGGCGGCCAGACAGGCGGCCAGACAGGCGGCCAGACAGGCGGCCAGACAGGCGGCCAGACAGGCGGCCAGACAGGCGGCCAGACAGGCGGCCAGACAGGCGGCCAGACAGGCGGCCAGACAGGCGGCCAGCCAGGCGGCCAGACAGGCGGCCAGACAGGCGGCCAGACAGGCGGCCAGACAGGCGGCCAGACAGGCGGCCAGACAGGCGGCCAGACAGGCGGCCAGACAGGCGGCCAGACAGGCGGCCAGACAGGCGGCCAGACAGGCGGCCAGACAGGCGGCCAGACAGGCGGCCAGACAGGCGGCCAGCCAGGCGGCCAGACAGGCGGCCAGACAGGCGGCCAGACAGGCGGCCAGACAGGCGGCCAGACAGTCAGGATAATGTTGCTACTCGAGCTTTGCTACACCGCAACTGCTTCGAGTACGTGCCGTAGGGAACGTTCATCCTGCCACAAGGTCCAGTGCCGGCAAACCCACAACTTATACAGGAGTCCCGTCGAGGATTGACACCTCGATTAGTGGCACAGTAACGCGAGCAGGCGGGCTAATGTTCAGTCCGTTAACCGTGAACCGTTAACCGCCAGGGTCTGACATCCAAACAGCGTTACCTCAACAGCAAGCCCACTAATCACACAGCCACTAGACAGACAGAACTGTCAGGGCCGTCTTCTCGCCCCTGCCTAGTGGTGCCGGCCGGCCGGGCGTCAGGCTGGTGCAGGTATGTGCAGCTATGTGCAGCTAGTGGCAGGAGATGATCAACGACCAGGCGGGGAAACACGAACGGTCGTCTCACACCGCCACCACCGCCGCCGATAGTGGGCGATCCCTCAGGTCCGCACAATGTGGACTGATGAACAACTCAGCAGTACCCCTCGGCGCACAATGTGGACTGATGAACAACTCAGCAGTACCCCTCGGCGCCCTCTGAACACTGATGAACAACTCAGCAGTACCCCTCGGCGCCCTCTGAACACTGATGAACAACTCAGCAGTACCCCTCGGCGCCCTCTGAACACTGATGAACAACTCAGCAGTACCCCTCGGCGCCCTCTGAACACTGATGAACAACTCAGCAGTACCCCTCGGCGCCCTCTGAACACTGATGAACAACTCAGCAGTACCCCTCGGCTCACAATGTGGACTGATGAACAACTCAGCAGTACCCCTCGGCGCACAATGTGCACTGATGAACAACTCAGCAGTACCCCTCGGCGCACCATGTGGACTGATGAACAACTCAGCAGTACCCCTCGGCGCCCTCTGAACACTGATGAACAACTCAGCAGTACCCCTCGGCGCACCATGTGGACTGATGAACAACTCAGCAGTACCCCTCGGCGCCCTCTGAACACTGATGAACAACTCAGCAGTACCCCTCGGCTCACAATGTGGACTGATGAACAACTCAGCAGTACCCCTCGGCGCACCATGTGGACTGATGAACAACTCAGCAGTACCCCTCGGCGCCCTCTGAACACTGATGAACAACTCAGCAGTACCCCTCGGCGCCCTCTGAACACTGATGAACAACTCAGCAGTACCCCTCGGCGCACAATGTGCACTGATGAACAACTCAGCAGTACCCCTCGGCGCCCTCTGAACACTGATGAACAACTCAGCAGTACCCCTCGGCGCACCATGTGCACTGATGAACAACTCAGCAGTACCCCTCGGCGCACAATGTGCACTGATGAACAACTCAGCAGTACCCCTCGGCGCCCTCTGAACACTGATGAACAACTCAGCAGTACCCCTCGGCGCACAATGTGGACTGATGAACAACTCAGCAGTACCCCTCGGCGCCCTCTGAACACTGATGAACAACTCAGCAGTACCCCTCGGCGCCCTCTGAACACTGATGAACAACTCAGCAGTACCCCTCGGCGCCCTCTGAACACTGATGAACAACTCAGCAGTACCCCTCGGCGCCCTCTGAACACTGATGAACAACTCAGCAGTACCCTTCGGCTCACAATGTGGACTGATGAACAACTCAGCAGTACCCCTCGGCGCACCATGTGGACTGATGCACAACTCAGCAGTACCCTTCGGCTCACAATGTGGACTGATGAACAACTCAGCAGTACCCCTCGGCGCACAATGTGAACTGATGAACAACTCAGCAGTACCCCTCGGCGCCCTCTGAACACTGTTAAGTATGCTGTGGGGTATCCATTACTTAATGATAATTGGGGTTCAGGAGGGTATATGGCGGGTTACCGAGTTATATGGCGCCAATTTTATGACTGCATGAAAGTAACACCATGGACAAATACGATGACTCTGCTTAAAATTAAAGGTAGGTGTATGCTTCTGGACTATCCAGCCAACTTGAACATTATGTAAGGCGTTCTAGGCTTTGCAACAGCAGTTCGGCCTCGTTTGGTGTGCCTATTTCTGCCGGACTTTTCCTGACATTTCTCTGCGAACCACTGCACGGTTTTCAAATGACGGCCAGTGAGAACTCCGTCGCTGTTCGGACAGTGACGTCACTGTTCGGACAGTGACGTGACTGTTCGGACACGCAGGCAGTGTCCACTGTCCAACTGTCCAGACGTCCAGTTGGACATGCCAACACGTCCGCCACCACTGGTCGTCAGTAGCCCAAACTGCCACCGCTGGTCGACAGAGGCCCCAAGCTGCCGCCAGTGGTCGACAGAGGCCCCAAGCTGCCACCAGTGGTCGACAGAGGCCCCAAGCTGCCACCACTGGTCGACAGAGGCCCCAAGCTGCCACCACTGGTCGACAGAGGCCCCAAACTGCCACCAGTGGTCGACAGAGGCTCCAAGCTGCCACCACTGGTCGCCAGAGGCCACAGAAGCCATCAGTTGCTACTAAGAGCCACCAGCGACTGCAGTCGACCATCGGATAATTCACATCCCTAGTGGCTGGCCGTCGTCTCCCGCCGCTGCGTCCCAGGATCGCCGAGTGGTGAGCTGACAGTTTTTGTTGTTGTTGTGAGATTGTATTCATAATACACATAATAATGCAGAAATTACAATCAAGCAATTGGCGCAAAAGTGCCAAAGCACTTAAGTCATGGCACCGCTTGCAAACTCTATACGTGTTGTATTATTTCGTTCGGCCGCCCACCAAAGCGCCAGGTCTCGCGCGCCCGTTCTGACTAGACATCTAGCGGTGCGATGTGGAAGGTTAGCTTCAGCAAAGGATGAACGGAATCTGCCGTTGCGCACCAGGATCGCCGAGTGGTGAGGTGACACTGACATCTAGCGGTGCGGAGTGGAAACTCAGGTTCAGCAAGGGCGGATCGAGTCCAGTGTACACTGAAGAGATCAGAGAAAGAAGAGAAGGCCTGGGAAGGTAAAGATCCATCGCCTTATAGCTGGACGATTCCACAGTCTTGCCATTAACCATTCTTTGTAACGGATCTTCATGTTCTACATGTTAATAACTATGTAATTCTGTAACGAAACCAAGTGTCTCGCACGTGTCAGGCCATCCCTTATCCCAATTTTACTAAGATCGCGTTACTTTCGCTATTCAACTCAAAAGTAATGTTCTGGCGTGTTTATTTCTTTGCAAACGTGCCTCCAACTGCCGGCGTATTTTCGGTTGTTGACCAAGCCACTGCTGACCTTGCAGGTATCACTCGACGACGAGCTATCTGCCAAACCGTGGACGTTTGACCAATGGTCGTGCTGACGGAGCGGGCCATGCAGTAAAGGACACCCGCGAACAGTTTCAGAACTGCCGCCTTCTCTCAGGGCTATGGGCAGTCGTTCCCTGATAATGGACAACGGGCTGGCCCGTGGGACGGCAATGTCCAGCGGGCCTGTGGGAGTGTGGGGCTGTAGGGTTGTGAGACTGATACTGTGGGCCTGTAGCCTGTAGCCTGTGTGGCTGTGTGGCTGTGTGACTGTGCGACTGTGCGACTGTGCGACTGTGGGATGTGAGACTGTGAGACTGTGGGATGTGAGACTGTGGGTCGGCGGGGCTGTGAAATGTGGGGTTGCGGGACTAACCTTCGAGACTATTGAGCATCATGGTCAGAAGACGCTGTGTTCCGTTGGCCTCCTGGTATACCGAGAGGATGTCTGCCGCCAGAGGGTTGCCCTGCCGATGACATGGTCACAGGTCAGATGTCAGATGCAACTTGTGAGAGGTCACAGGTGAGAGGTCACAGGTGAGAGGTCACAGGTGAGAGGTCACAGGTGAGAGGTCACAGGTGAGAGGTCACAGGTGAGAGGTCACAGGTGAGAGGTCACAGGTGAGAGGTCACATGTGAGAGGTCACAGGTGAGAGGTCACAGGTGAGAGGTCACAGGTGAGAGGTCACAGGTGAGAGGTCACAGGTGAGAGGTCACAGGTGAGAGGTCACAGGTGAGAGGTCACAGGTGAGAGGTCACAGGTGAGAGGTCACAGGTGAGAGGTCACAGGTGAGAGGTCACAGGTGAGAGGTCACAGGTGAGAGGTCACAGGTGAGAGGTCACAGGTGAGAGGTCACAGGTGAGAGGTCACAGGTGAGAGGTCACAGGTGAGAGGTCACAGGTGAGAGGTCACAGGTGAGAGGTCACAGGTGAGAGGTCACAGGTGAGAGGTCACAGGTGAGAGGTCACAGGTGAGAGGTCACAGGTGAGAGGTCACAGGTGAGAGGTCACAGGTGAGAGGTCACAGGTGAGATGTCACAGGTGAGAGGTCACAGGTGAGAGGTCACAGGTGAGAGGTCACAGGTGAGAGGTCACAGGTGAGAGGTCACAGGTGAGAGGTCACAGGTGAGAGGTCACAGGTGAGAGGTCACAGGTGAGAGGTCACAGGTGAGAGGTCACAGGTGAGAGGTCACAGGTGAGAGGTCACAGGTGAGAGGTCACAGGTGAGAGGTCACAGGTGAGAGGTCACAGGTGAGAGGTCACAGGTGAGAGGTCACAGGTGAGAGGTCACAGGTGAGAGGTCACAGGTGAGAGGTTACAGGTGAGAGGTCACAGGTGAGAGGTCACAGGTGAGAGGTCACAGGTGAGAGGTCACAGGTGAGAGGTCACAGGTGAGAGGTCAGGACATATTTCGGATGTGTTCCTCTGGCCTCTGTTCCGTTGGTCTCCCGACATGATACTTGTGTCAGGAGAGGTCAGGAGAGGTCAGGAGAGGTCAGGAGAGGTCAGGAGAGGTCAGGAGAGGTCAGGAGAGGTCAGGAGAGGTCAGGAGAGGTCAGGAGAGGTCAGGAGAGGTCAGGAGAGGTCACAGAACATGCGACAGGAGGGTCACATCACCTGTTCAGGTCAGGTCCGGTGCTGTCTGGTCGGGGCGGCTCTGACTGTGAGATAACAAGTAACAACACCAAAGAGGTCTCAAATAAACCAGCAGCGTTAAGACGCTGCTGACAAGAGCGATGGTACAATTGATTTGGCTACAACAGTGAATTATCTGTCTCACGCTGCCCAAAACGTTGGCTGATGAAGATGAGACACTTTCATCAGTTAAATCTCCTCTCTCAGTCACAGTCGACCAGCGAGACATCATCAACAGCAGACTGACGTTATCAGTGACCGCTCGCCAGGCGATCTTATACAATATGATACGCGGTGCGGTCGATACATCACGATACACTGATCCACTACGACCCCACTTCGCCCCCCCCCCCTTCCCGTCACCAATGCACGCCTCCCTCAGAGGGAGGACACTCCCCCCGTCACCAATGCACGCCTCCCTCAGAGGGAGGACACTCCCCCCGTCACCAATGCACGCCTCCCTCAGAGGGAGGACACTCCTCCCACCCGGCCTGCGAGCGGCTCCCCTCTCACCTTGAGTCCCAGCACCTGCAGGTTGAACAGCTTGCCCAGCTCGTAGGGCAGCAGGCGCAACAGGTTGTGGCTCAGGTGTAGCTCCCTGGAACACAGTACACAGGAGTGAGCAGAACATCTTCTGGGAACACAGAGCGGAACCTCTAGCCTCTGGGAACACAGAGCGGAACATTTAGCCTCTGGGAACACAAAGCGGAACATCTAGCCTCTAGGAACACAGAGCGGAACATCTAGCCTCTGGGAACACAGAGCGGAACATCTAGCCTCTAGGAACACAGAGCGGAACATCTAGCCTCTGGGAACACAGAGCGGAACATCTAGCCTCTAGGAACACAGAGCGGAACCTCTAGCCTCTGGGAACACAGAGTGGAACATCTAGCCTCTAGGAACACAGAGCGGAACCTCTAGCCTCTGGGAACACAGAGCGGAACCTCTAGCCTCTAGGAACACAGAGCGGAACATCTAGCCTCTAGAAACACAGAGCAGAACCTTTAGCCTCTAGGAACACAGAGCAGAACATCTAGCCTCTGGGAACACAGAGCGGAACCTCTAGCCTCTGGGAACACAAAGCGGAACATCTAGCCTCTAGGAACACAGAGCGGAACATCTAGCCTCTGGGAACACAGAGCGGAACATCTAGCCTCTGGGAACACAGAGCGGAACATCTAGCCTCTGGGAACACAGAGCGGAACATCTAGCCTCTAGGAGTGTACAGGGGAGTGTGAAGGAACAGCCACCCCTATAGACTGCAGCTGCCAATATAACACTGGCTGCCAGCGTATCACCAAGCAGGAGGCAATAGGGCCGGGACGCACGCGCTGCCGCATGTTGGTGTGACGTCATGTGGGCGAGTTAGACAAGTGCAATTAATTAGACATACTTGCTATAAACAACAGACTTCGCAAATAAAAAATCGGTCAAGAAATTTTGGGTGAAAATAGACCACGGCTATATAAATGGAGGATTCAGTGTCGTGCCGATTTCCCCCTCGTCATAAACTCACGGAAGTGGTCAAAGAGAAAAGGGCAAGACGGCTAGGGAACGGAACTTCCCTGGAACGGAGCGGCGATACCCAACCCAGCACTCAGGAACTCAACATTAAATATCAAGGGCGCGTCTGCAACAACATTCTTTAAACGATGGATGAAGATATTCCAGACCATCCTTTAAACGCTCCGTGTCCAATCAAGACCAGCAGAGGACCAGTACCAGCCGCATAGCTGGCCAAACAGGTCAGTATGTATGTATGTATTAACGTAAACAGACCGTTCCACACGACAGGGTTATTCTTCGGTCTTCCATACATGAACATAAAAATGAGTGAGCTAAAACAGTAAAAAGTGAGCTAAAACAGTTTGCCCTGTTTTGCCGACATCGTACAATTATTGAGCAAGTGTAAAATCTAATGGGCGACACTGCATTCAGAACACACTGAGATTAAATATGCGCGTTGTATGAATGGCTAGCCCTATACAAGAATGTGCGCTTTCCGTGATTGTTTCTAGGTCGAGGCAAGGCTAGATGTTTCGATTGTCGGGTATCACGCTCCAGTATTTCGTAGTTGAACTGGATGCGCGACGCCAACGACGAAGGTTTCGCTCTAGTTATAACCTTATGCAACATGCACAAGTCAGAGTATTTTACTAAATCTAACGCATTTAGCCAACCTAATTCACGCAATACATCAGAGATGTGGTCGTATTTCCTGCGTCCTGATATGACTCGTGCGGCAAAATTTAAGATTTTTTGGATGTTCTTAAGAGACGTCACACTGGCACTGCCATACACTTGTACACAGTATCTCACATGTGATAGCACCAGACAATCGACAATGCGCGGCAACACTTCAGCGGGCAAGGCATGCTTTACATGGCTTAATCCGATCAAAATTCCAAAGCAGTGATCAGTGATGTTTTTTATATGATATTCCCATGACAATGTTTCATCCATCACCACTCCTAAATTTTTGACTTTGTTGGAACATTGAATTTGCGCTCCCATAAAATAAAATAATGGGGCTGCGCAATACGCTTTAACTGCCTCCTGTCTCCACACAAAATAAATTCAGTTTTTGCCGCATTAACCTTCATGCCATGTTGTTGGAACCACGTTGACATCGTTACTAGCAACTCTTCCATGCTCCTTTGTAGTTCCCCAATTTGATCTCGAGGGCCTGTGACAGCGAGCTGTGTGTCATCGGCATAACGCACCGATGTGACCTTGAAGCCATTGATTTTAGCTGGAATGTGGCATGCGAGATCGTTGCTAGCAATGTTGTACAGTAATGGGCCGAGACAAGTACCCTGGAAAGTCCCAATTGTGATAGGAAGTGGCTTTGAAAAACTTTCCCCTACTTTAACCCGTTGTACGTGTCCGTGTAGGTAGCTTTTAAACCAGCCTGATGAAATTTGCAACAATTCTAATTTATTAATGAGCGTTTTGTGATCAATAACATCGAAGCAGCGACTCAAATCAATGAGAACCAATATGGAAATTTGGGATCGATCCATGCCCCTGAGAATTTCGTCAGTCATTGTCAATAGGGCGGTACATGTCGAATGTTGCGGCAAGAAACCATGTTGATCTTCGCTCAATAGATTTTGGCTCTGGAGGTAGCTTGTCAACTGTTTTTGTACTAACTTTTCTACTACTTTGCATATACCAGGAACTTTCGTGATAGGTCTAAAATTTGATGCTTTAGATGGATCGTCTCTTTTAAATAGAGGAATGACGGTCGCCCTTTTCCAGGCAGAGGGCACGGTTTCAGAGACAAAGCTAGTGTTAATGATACGTAAAAGGTAGCGTCCAATTGCATCAAATGTCAGTTTTAAAATTTGGATTGGGACGTCGCCTTCTATTGAAGAGTCTTTGTTGGGTAGTGAAAATAAAGCACACCTTAGTTCAGTCAACGTGACTGGTGTGAGCCTCACTGACCCAGCGTTGACCCTAGGTAGTCGAGTAAAAAGCTTCTCTCGGCCCGAACGGTCGAAGTCGGCAACCACATCGTCTCTAGTGTGTGTACCTACTGCTGTAAAGTAATCGTTCAGGTCATCTGGTGTTAAATTTTGCGGTTGCTTTGTGTATCCACGTTTAGGTGCAATTACATATTTTAATTTCTGAAACAATGACGAGGATGTTGAGTTGTGGACGCGGTTTGCTATATCTGCCCGACAGTCTTTGCGAATCGCCCGTTTAGTTAATGTGTTGATTTCCTGATACGCTGGATCGTTTGTTTCTTTATATCGTTTGCGCTGCCTCATCAGAGTGAGGGTTTCATTCGAAACCGGTGGGGGACGGGGGTTGTGAACTCTAAATTTTCTGATAGGAGCATGGAAGTCTAACATTTCGTTAAGCGTATTTGAAAAAAGCCTCCCACTGCTGTTGACATGTTTCATTTTGTTTTACAACAGAGTGCCATCCAATATTCCTTACATCAGTCAAAAACGCACCATTATCGAATGTTCGCCATCTCCGGCCCGTCCTGTACTGCGCCCTTTGTCTGGCTCGGGGCACCGTTACTCCCACACATACGCGACGGTGGTGACTCGCGTAATCACATTTTTGGACAGAACACATTGTTAGTGATTGGTCGTTACACAACGAATCAGACATCAGCACAACATCAAGTAATGAGCGCGTACGGTCACGATAAAAGGTAGGTTCGCGTACTACACAGTTCAGCCCGTACCTTTCTAATTCCCGAAGCCTTTCATTTGCTGCTGGATTTGTTTGAGGGTCTGAATTCAGATCACCCGCTAAAATGATACGGTGAGATGAAGAGGCCGTAATTATTTGTTGGATTTGTTCCTCTAAATCGTTGAAATCCGCTTGAATTTGAGCGTGGTTTGATGAAGGTGGTCGATAGACACAAGCCAAAGTGGCTGCTTTCTTTTTGTCAATTTTCACCTTGACCCAGAGCGCCTCTACATGAGAGTCTGATCCAGTCGTTTTCACTTTAATTATATTGGCGGATAAATGTTCCTTCACAAATATTGCGACCCCTCCTCCAGATTTTTACGTCCTGTTTTTCTGTCCAGCCGAAAAAGGCGATACCCTGGAATTGTAATAAATCGGTCTGGCGTCGTTGACTTCAGATTGGTCTCAGTAAAACATAGCATTTCTGGAGACCGAAGGGAAACATCAGTGCGAATGTCCGGTAATTTTGGAAGAAGGGACTGAACATTTAACAGCTCCAGTGACAGTTTTCCGCGCGTCGTCGTCTCCGATGGAACGCCGTCTGATGCGGTGTTGTTGTCCGGGTGTGTGACACACGCTCGTCTGGTTTGCCTCTCGTTGAGTCGTGGTGGTTCGATAAATTGGCGTGGCGGCTGAGCGAGCGTTCTGTTGCGCTGTGGTGAGGTGTGGCGTCCTACACGGGAGGGCAACGCCCCAGCGTGCTGGAGAGGGTTGTCTGGATTCGGTGTTGGTGGACGCCCTACACGGCGGGGTGGTGTTACCCCAACGTCCGGAGCGGTTTGCTGTTCGCCGCTTCCTCTCGCTTTGGCTCGGCGGACCCTCCACCCGCCGCGACACCCGCGGTGTGCGGGCCGGCGGGAGCGGGCCCCCGTCACTGCCCCGTCGCCCGGCATTGTTGACATTAGCCGGGCGACGTCCCCTGGTCAGCGGGTCTCCCTCCGGCTGCCCCGGTTTCCATGACAACGGGCAGGGGGAGCCGGAAGGGTGAAGTCCTCCGCGCTGCCATCGCGCGCATACGCGTCGGAAAAGAAGTAGTTATGGAGAATTGACGCAGGAATCTTGAGAGAATTAAATAACAAGCCCTTCAATTTCACTGTTTCACTGTTGAGTTAAATTGGCACCTTGTCAACTCCAATATTGACACTTTCCACCGCTTTGACTGACCCAGAACTTCATTGAGACGGCTTGACGCAGTTAACACAGCTTTCGAAATATAAATCTTGGAACGTAGTTTTTGAATGATATACACAACTCACAGTACTTGCGGCGTTGCACAATGGTGAAGCTGATGATGATGAACACGTAGACACTAATTTTCACGAGGACTAGCGTTTAATTCCGCGAGTAGAACACAAACACTGCGGAGCGGCCGGGGGTCGCCTGTGTAGCGCGCGCGCCCGAACACACTCAGTACATGCAGCAGAACATAGAGTACTGACCTCATGTTGACGAGGTCGCCCAGCTCGGCCGGGATCTGTCTGAGTTTGTTGTTGGAGAGGTCCAGGTAGGAGGACAGCATGTTCAGGGTACTGACCTCATGTTGACGAGGTCGCCCAGCTCGGCCGGGATCTGTCTGAGTTTGTTGTTTGAGAGGTCCAGGTAGGAGGACAGCATGCTCAGCGTACTGACCTCATGTTGACGAGGTCGCCCAGCTCGGCCGGGATCTGTCTGAGTTTGTTGTTTGAGAGGTCCAGGTAGGAGGACAGCATGCTCAGCGTACTGACCTCATGTTGACGAGGTCGCCCAGCTCGGCCGGGATCTGTCTGAGTTTGTTGTTTGAGAGGTCCAGGTAGGAGGACAGCATGCTCAGCGTACTGACCTCATGTTGACGAGGTCGCCCAGCTCGGCCGGGATCTGTCTGAGTTTGTTGTTTGAGAGGTCCAGGTAGGACAGCTGCGTGAGGTGCCCAATGTCGGACGGGAGACAGATCAGAGAGTTTTCACTCATGTAGAGTGCGGTCAGGTGTTTGAGCCCCCACACCGACGGACTGATGTTGCGCACCATGCCTGAAACACAACGTACACACCATTCAAGTAACACGTATCATACCATTGTTGTAACACAATACATACCATTCCTGTAGCATACAACAAACAATCTGATATATGAAAGGGGCAGGCTGGCTGTGGAAACCCAGCCAGCCTATTTAGGAAGCAGGCAGACACAACAGTCCCGCGTGCAACAGCCGTAGCACAGATAACACGCACACACATTATTGTGACAATGATTTGGGCTTAACGGCACCGCAACTGTGAAGGTTATTTGGCGCCAATGATAACGCACACACGTCATCGTAAGACGTCAGCTTACTGCAAACACAACACACGTGTACGGAAAGCCCAGGGCATAGGTATTCACTGCAACACAACACACGTGTACGGAAAGCCCAGGGCATAGGTATTCACTGCAAACACAACACACGTGTACGGAAAGCCCAGGGCATAGGTATTCACTGCAAACACAACACACGTGTACGGAAAGCCCAGAACATAGGTATTCACCGTAGTTCCGTCTTCCACGAGCTGTCCGCCGCCCACCCCTGGTTTCATTCGGGATCAAAAGAAATATACTCGTAAAATATAGCATTTCTCTCAGAAGAAGGAAATGCAGCCAAAACACTGGCGCGTCTGGGATTTTGGTCAGTACCATTTTACACACTTATAGAGCCATACTAGTGCTAACCCGTCCGCTCCGCTGGACGATCTATGTATACAGGTCACGTGGTGGTGCAAGCCAGTGATAGGCAATTAGGGATTGATAACCCGTACTACCCGTGGCACACCCGTCGTACCTATAATACGTTTTGTACCAGTCATACACCCGAGGTACCCGTCAAAAACCTACGGTGCCCGACATACACCTGTGGTACCCGTTGTGCCGCTGTGGAACACGTGATAAACCAATTCACGTAGTTCCTCATCCTTGTGATAAACCCTTCACAATTCCAAAAACGGCAAAGCCTTTCCTCTCTGCAACCAAGCTTAGTTTCCAAATCACCGCTACCAGATGGACACGAAGACGACGCATCGAAGACGGACGCTCTGAGCCCGCCGAGGCTATGCGCCCTAAACCAAGAAAGAAAGTGATACACCCGTTATAGCCGGTACTCACCCATTATACTCATGGCACCCGTTATACACCCGTTAAACCCGTGAAAACTCCACCCCGGCTTAGCGTTTTTTTAAAAAAAAGAATCTCTGGAACGGCAGATCCCTATAAAATAAAGAGGATCACTGCTGGCACGGACGTGACAGTCACCCACTCATACACCCTTCCACTCGTCATCCATGACATTGTACTAATTAGCTGGTATCTCCTGGATGGTGTCTCGTATCTCCTGGATGGAAGTACCCGACCGAAAAGAATTGCACGCCCCCCCCCCTCCCCGCCCAACCAACCCATCAACCACGCTTCAGACAAATCACGAGACAAATCATGGGACAAATTAACAGTGTGGTGGGCAGCGTCGGGGTTCATATAGGGCAAGGTCATGCAAGATTGATGAGATAGGTACCTACTTACGGACTTGATTTATACGTAAATCGCCGAGCGGTAAATGCTAGGCTGGGGCGTAAGTTTGAGCTACAGTACACAAATTTCGATAGATTTATTCACCTGGTTGATTATTTCACTGTCACTATGGATATATCAGAAGATTGGGAGGAATTGGCCACCCCTCCTGCAGTACCCTAAAAACCACCTGTACCAATCGATACATTCACGATGTAAGTGCAATTGTACCACTTATTTGCTTTACTCTTTACACTTATTTGCTGATAATGTGAATGGTGTTTGTAGATATTTTGACTTTGCGGTTATCAGTGTGATGGTTAGCATTGGCGGATCCAGAACGGTGGTTTGCGGGGGGGGGGGATTAAAAAAAAACACACAATTCTGAAAACTCATCGGATTTCGCTTGCTTATGCATTGATAGCTGATTTAAAACAAACTTTCCATAGTAAAAGTTGCTTAGATTGTATTCTGTATCAGAAAAAGTCAATATTGTGCCAATTTCAGTCGTTTTTTTTAGGGGGGGGGGGGCATGTCCACCATGCCCCCCCTGGATCCGCTAGTGATGGTTAGATACATTGTAATAATTTGTTGCATTAATTTGGTGATGTGATTGTCAGTTGACTTCAGCATGTGTTATCAATTTTGATGTTAAATGAAAACATTCATAATTTTTAACATGGCAATATTTTAACACGGAATCTAATAATGACATGCTGAAGATAATTAAAGTTTTCATTTATATTCCGCCTCTGTAGCTCAGCTGGGAGAGTACTGGGCTTTTGATCGCACCCGGTGTGGCAGGCCAGGGTTTGAGTCGCTTCGGCGCTCGCCATTTTCCCCTGACTCAGGGTGGGAATTTTACTCTTTTTTTCTGGTAGCGGAGTACATTTTCACGGGGGAAAAATTTAGTACATAATTACAGGTAGTAGTATAGTCATGGTAATAACAGATTACGCCATATGGTAAGAGAGTTTTGCTCGCCTGATTTGTTGTGGACTAAGATGCTGTTCGCTAGGCGGACAAACTATTCACGTGTGGACTGCCCAGTTGTTTTTCAATGCAGTGAAGACTTAGTAAAAATGCCACATACATATTCCCAGGCACAACAGACATCAAGGAGACAAGATGGAGACACAAAACCAATCAAGCAGAAAAGGATTTCAAGAACAAAGTGTCTCAAGAATTGTGATCAACCTTAGGGGTAGCAGGGGTCTCTCCTGATGATGATGATGATGATGATGATGACGGGCCTGTGTCGGGTGCAGGGGGCTCTCCTGATGATGATGATGGCGGGCCTATGTCGGGTGCAGGGGGCTCTCCTGATGATGATGATGGCGGGCCTATGTCGGGTGCAGGGGGCTCTCCTGATGATGATGATGATGGGCCTGTGTCGGGTGCAGGGGCTCTCCTGATGATGATGATGATGATGGGCCTGTGTCGGGTGCAGGGGGCTCTCCTGATGATGATGATGATGGGCCTGTGTCGGGTGCAGGGGGCTCTCCTGATCGTGACGGACCTGTGTCGGGGTCTCCTGATCGTGACGGACCTGTGTCGGGGTCTCCTGATCGTGACGGACCTGTGTCGGGGTCTCTCCAGATCGTGACGGACCTGTGTCGGGGTCTCTCCTGATCGTGACGGACCTGTGTCGGGGTCTCTCCTGATCGTGACGGACCTGTGTCGGGGTCTCTCCTGATCGTGACGGACCTGTGTCGGGGTCTCCTGATCGTGACGGACCTGTGTCAGGGTCTCTCCTGATCGTGACGGACCTGTGTCGGGGTCTCTCCTGATCGTGACGGACCTGTGTCGGGGTCTCTCCTGATCGTGACGGACCTGTGTCGGGGTCTCCTGATCGTGACGGACCTGTGTCGGGGTCTCTCCTGATCGTGACGGACCTGTGTCGGGGTCTCTCCTGCTCGTGACGGGCCTGTGTCGGGGTCTCTCCTGATCGTGACGGACCTGTGTCGGGGTCTTTCCTGATCGTGACGGACCTGTGTCGGGGTCTCTCCTGATCGTGACGGACCTGTGTCGGGGTCTCTCCTGATCGTGACGGACCTGTGTCGGGGTCTCTCCTGATCGTGACGGACCTGTGTCGGGGTCTCTCCTGATCGTGACGGACCTGTGTCGGGGTCTCTCCTGATCGTGACGGACCTGTGTCGGGGTCTCTCCTGATCGTGACGGACCTGTGTCGGGGTCTCCTGATCGTGACGGACCTGTGTCGGGGTCTCCTGATCGTGACGGGCCTGTGTCGGGGTCTCTCCTGATCGTGACGGACCTATGTCGGGGTCTCTCCTGATCGTGACGGACCTGTGTCGGGGTCTCTCCTGATCGTGACGGACCTGTGTCGGGGTCTCTCCTGATCGTGACGGACCTGTGTCGGGGTCTCTCCTGATCGTGACGGGCCTGTGTCGGGGTCTCTCCTGATCGTGACGGACCTGTGTCGGGGTCTCCTGATCGTGACGGACCTGTGTCGGGGTCTCTCCTGATCGTGACGGACCTGTGTCGGGGTCTCTCCTGATCGTGACGGACCTGTGTCGGGGTCTCTCCTGATCGTGACGGACCTGTGTCGGGGTCTCTCCTGATCGTGACGGACCTGTGTCGGGGTCTCTCCTGCTCGTGACGGACCTGTGTCGGGGTCTCTCCTGATCGTGACGGACCTGTGTCGGGGTCTCTCCTGATCGTGACGGACCTGTGTCAGGGTCTCTCCTGATCGTGACGGACCTGTGTCGGGGTCTCTCCTGATCGTGACGGACCTGTGTCGGGGTCTCTCCTGATCGTGACGGACCTGTGTCGGGGTCTCTCCTGATCGTGACGGACCTGTGTCGGGGTCTCTCCTGATCGTGACGGACCTGTGTCGGGGTCTCTCCTGATCGTGACGGGCCTGTGTCGGGGTCTCTCCTGATCGTGACGGACCTGTGTCGGGGTCTCTCCTGATCGTGACGGGCCTGTGTCGGGGTCTCTCCTGATCGTGACGGGCCTGTGTCGGGGTCTCTCCTGATCGTGACGGACCTGTTCGGGGTGCAGGGGTCTGCCAATGATAATACACCGCCGGCGGAAACAGGAGAAAGCGGAAAAGTAATCAATAAATAAATCAGATTCCCGTGCCGTCGGCATGACTTGCCGATGTCCCAACAGTCTGTACGGTATGCAGTATGCACACTACAATGTAAAGTAGTTGGTAGGGAACATATTTGGCGTGAACCTAACTCACTAGTTTTAACTTCGTCAGTGTCTGTCCCCCCCCCCCACACAAAATTCCCCATTCACAAAAGAGCAAGAAACGTATGTAGGCCTTGAGTATGGCGCATTGAGGAACCGTCTGGCAATAAGGAGGAAGTTCCGTCAGCATTTCGAAGTGAACTCCAGAAAGAGTCCCCACATCAGCGCGTTCAAGAGACTGGCCGACATATTTGTTGAGACCAAGGGGCAGACGAGGCCTCGGGCGTGCACGGTGGGCGGCCTCCTCCCTCAGACGAGCTGGTTCAGCGCGTGAAGGTTTTCCTTCTCCCCTATTACCGCCAGAAGAGAAAGGTCTCCGTAATCACTCTCGTCTCATCCCTCAACATCTCTTTCTCCCTGGCATGGAGGATCGCTCGGAAGAAACTGGGGCGGTACCGCGCGCGCACGCGCGCACGCACGCACGCACGCACGCACGCACACAGACACAGACACAGACACAGACACAGACACAGACACAGACACAGACACAGACACAGACACAGACACAGACACACACAGACACAGACACAGACACAGACACAGACACAGACACAGACACAGACACAGACACAGACACAGACACAGACACAGACACAGACACAGACACAGACACAGACACAGACACAGACACAGACACAGACACAGACACAGACACAGACACAGACACAGACACAGACACAGACACAGACACAGACACAGACACAGACACAGACACAGACACAGACACAGACACAGACACAGACACAGACACACACACACACACACACACACACACACACACACACACACACACACACACACACACACACACACACACACACACACACACACACACACACACACACACACATTATCACTGCCAAATCCGACGAAATCGAGTTTGTATAGCAATGTTTCGAAAAGCACGTTCGCATGCGACATGACGTTTAAAATGACCAAATACCAAAATGTCCAGTTGTACTCGACCAGATGATACCAATTTTACCTATACAAATCCATTGTAGTTGCCCTAAATGAGCAAATTAAAAAGTGCACTTCTAGAGAAATATCCTGTAGAGCACCACTGCGGTAATGGACGTGAGCGAGACAGCGCCAACCCTCCACAGTATATACAGTATATACAGTATATACAGTATATACAGTATATACAGTATCGACAGTATCGACAGTATCGACAGTATCGACAGTATCGACAGTATCGACAGTATCGACAGTATCGACAGTATCGACAGTATCGACAGTATCAGTACGAAGCTGTAGTATCAACAGTGGGTAAGTCACAGTACTAACATCCCCAACCGCACAGGGAGCTACGATTCCCAACCGCACAGGGAGCTACGATTCGCTACGATTCCCAATCGCACAGGGAGCTACGATTCGCTTTGAGGCAATGCGTGAAGTGAGAAATTCCACTCCCAAAAAAAAACCTGCGAAGAGTGGAAAATTAAACACTAAAGAGACGATATCACAAATCATTTCAAACTGAAAGAATACCACATTGCTGGGAGATTCGCCCAGCCTGCTACTGACCCAGATATACACAGCTGAATGACCAGTTTGGAGAACTGAGAGGTAGACAAGCATCACCAGTTGACTTTGGTAGAGCCTTTGCTCGGAGTAGAAAGCTATCACCAAAGAAGGTAGGGTAAATAGATGGAAAATAATTCTCAAGAATATACAATTCCCTCCCTAGGATTCTGCACTGGCTCGACATCGCTGTATCGCTATCGCTGTATCGGTATCGCTCGGCATCGCTGCCGTCCGCCGGGACCGAATGATGGCACAGCACATACCGGTGATTTCGAGTTCCTGCCGGTGGCTCTTGCGTCCAGAGGCGATGCCCTCTGCACCCCTATGCGCTCCCCCTGTAGTGCAGCCCCCCCCCCCCCCCCTTCCCCCTCCCGTAGCACTACGTACCAGTGATTTCGAGTTCCTGCCGGTGGCTCTTGCGTCCGGAGGCGATGTCCTCCGCATCTCTATGTGCTCCCCCTGTAGTGCACCCCCCTCTCCCGTAGCACTACGTACCAGTGATTTCCAGTTCCTGCCAGTGGCTCTTGCGTCCAGAGGCGATGCCCTCTGCACCCCTAGGCGCTCCTCCTGTACTGCACCCCCCCCCCCCCCTTCCCCCTCCCGTAGCACTACGTACCAGTGATTTCGAGTTCCTGCCAGTGGCTCTTGCGTCCGGAGGCGATGTCCTCCGCATCTCTATGTGTTCCCCCTGTAGTGCACCCCCCCTCTCCCGTAGCACTACGTACCAGTGATTTCCAGTTCCTGCCAGTGGCTCTTGCGTCCAGAGGCGATGCCCTCTGCACCCCTAGGCGCTCCTCCTGTACTGCACCCCCCCCCCCTCCCCCTCCCGTAGCACTACGTACCAGTGATTTCGAGTTCCTGCCGGTGGCTCTTGCGTCCGGAGGCGATGTCCTCCGCATCTCTATGTGCTCCCCCTGTAGTGCACCCCCCTCTCCCGTAGCACTACGTACCAGTGATTTCCAGTTCCTGCCAGTGGCTCTTGCGTCCAGAGGCGATGCCCTCTGCACCCCTAGGCGCTCCTCCTGTACTGCACCCCCCCCCCCCCCCTCCCCCTCCCGTAGCACTACGTACCAGTGATTTCGAGTTCCTGACAGTGGCTCTTGCGTCCGGAGGCGATGCCCTCTGCACCCCTATGCGCTCCCCCTGTAGTGCAGCCCCCCTCCCTCCCCTTCCGTAGCACTACGTGCCAGTGATTTCGAGTTCCTGCCAGTGGCTCTTGCGCCCGGAGGCGATGTTATCTGCACCCCTATGCGCTCCCCCTGTACTGCACCCCCTCCCTCCCCTCCCGTAGCACTACGTACCAGTGATTTCCAGTTCCTGCCGGTGGCTCTTGCGTCCGGAGGCGATGTCATCTGCACCCCTATGCGCTCCCCCTGTACTGCACCCCCTCCCTCCCCTCCCGTAGCACTACGTACCAGTGATTTCGAGTTCCTGCCAGTGGCTCTTGCGTCCGGACGCGATATCATCCTGTGACATGAAGGTGGGAGTGCGCCGGCCGCATGCCTTCTCCTGCTTCTCCTTGCCACAGTTGCCCCTTATCATCGCACCCTGTAACGCACAGAGGGGACATCAGGTCAGTACTGAGGTGACACCATGCCTTCTCTTTGACACAGTTGCCCCTTATCATCGCACCCTGTAACGCACAGAGGGGACATCAGGTCAGTACTGAGGTGACACCATGCCTTCTCCTTGCCACAGTTGCCCCTTATCATCGCACCCTGTAACGCACAGAGGGGACATCAGGTCAGTACTGAGGTGACACCATGCCTTCTCCTTGACACAGTTGCCCCTTATCATCGCACCCTGTAACGCACAGAGGTGACATCAGGTCAGTACTGAGGTGACACCATGCCTTCTCCTTGCCACAGTTGCCCCTTATCATCGCACCCTGTAACGCACAGAGGTGGGGCAACTGACGCTAGATGATAATGACGGCATGTTGAGAATAATACAATGCCACCCGCGAATCGGAGGATCCAATGATAACTTCCAATACTGCTATCAAGTACAGAGGACCTCGAAGCCTCAACTGTTGTCAGAAACCCTATCGAGACTCGTTGAATCCCCAGTCCTAGGAACATGAAGACATTCGGCTCGCTCCGTTGCCATGGTAACCACCAGTGTCTCAGTCCAGCCGGTGTGTGTGTGTGTGTGTGCATACCCCGTCCCATATCCAGTCCTCAGTTACCATGGTAACCACCAGCGTCTCAGCCCAGCCGGCGTGTGTCTATGTGTGCACACCCCGTCCCGTATCCGGTCCTCCGTTACCATGGTAACAACCAGCATCTCAGCCCAGCCGGCGTGTGTCTGTGTGTGCACACCCCGTCCCATATCCTGTCCTGTGTCAATACTGGGCAGACCCGGCGGCCGAGATCACTGGGGCGACGACGGAAACAAACGGGCCGGGCAAACACCGCATCGCCCGGGGGCAGACATTGAAAGGAGGCAGGGTATCAGAAGATGACGTCTTGCCGGGATGAACAGCAGCTAGTGACAGCAACGGTGCTGTCAAAACGCGACGTAGGACTCCAGGGATATCCAGGGTTCAGACGGTTCAGAGGGGTTCAGGGCCAGGGTTCAGACGGAAACGAATGGATGGACAATACTGAGTAGAAATGTCCGAGGTTATATAAGGGTAATACATCATTACAATGCCGGCTGAGTTCCAACAGCCGTGTGGCATCTACACTCTGCACGAGAATGGCGTCGAAGTAAAACATGCGGCTGCCCGCAACACTTGGTTATATCAACACCATCAGCAGCTGTATATAGGATGATATTGGAGTTTCACGGTGCATTGGCGACATAGGTCATATTGCGTCAACAAACCAGTCATGTAACGCGGCGAGTAGACGGCTGAGAACCAAATTATGTTTAATATTATACTGGACCTGCCGCCAAATATATAACAGCAGTACATATGCTGAACCGAACAGCGGGGACTGATTGTCTGTTCTTACATATGTGCGCGGCGGCGAACACTGGCCTAGGAGAAAGACAGCTCGGATCAGATTATGACGTCATTGAATCATACCCTGTTGACAGTACTGCAACTATTTTGGGAAACAGACTATTGTGGCTGCCGTGTTAGATAGTTACTGGATAGTGTTGCTTTATATATTTCCAACAATAAGTCAGGCCGTGAATCATTGGCAGTTGTGTTGTAAATTTAAACCAAACATATGTCGCCTGTGGGAACAACGCCTTGCTAACTTATTCTGCTGGCAAACATGTTATTGACGACACTCAAATTTATATTAATTTAGGAAAATGTTCCCGACATTTGACGTACCTGGCCAAAGGAGTGTCTAAAAAAGGACTCAATGTCAACCATAGCACCATGTCCTACCAATAAGGATCAGAAAGGCATGTTATGACAGAAAAACAAAGCGACGTGTTTCTAAAAGCGTGGTTACTTAAAAGGTTACTTCCTGGTTTCACTACAGAAATATGCAGTGGTGGGCACAGCTAACCGAAAAGTTAACTTCGCCAACCGCCGATCCGCTAACTAAAAAATTAACTTCGCAAACGCTAAACCGCTAAACAATTTGCGGAAGCTAACGCTAACTGCTAACCGCTAACTTTATCATATGAATTTGCTTAGTTTTTTTTTTGGGGGGGGGGGGCTCTAAAACCCTTAAAAGCAGACCCAGAGAGCTGACATTTTAATGTTGTACCTTAGACTTTCCAAAAAGGTATAGCATGCCAAGATCAGATGATGATCAAGGTGCACACAAATAATTAAACTAACAAATGAATTATTTGTTCATTTAATTCAATTCGTTTAAACAGAGGCGGAAGCGGACTTAAAGTTAGCGAAACTAAATTTAGCGGAAGCTAATTGGTCCGCTAACGGTTCTAAAGTTAGCGGAACCGCTAATCCGCTAAACGAAAAGTTAGCTTCGCTAATTAGCGGTTAGCGAATTAGCGGAACCGTGCCTACCACTGGAAATATGTTCTGAACCCAGGGTAAAGATAGGGGCATCAAGTCACCCTCCTTGAATTAGAATACATTGGGATACAAATAAGACACCGACATTAAATATGTTTAACAATAGTGAACCAACATTGCAAATGGGTAGAGGTTAGTTAAGTACAGGCCTCATTTGATTTATTCTGTGGACCGTGGTTCCTACCGTCAGGTCGCGTACTTCGTAATCCCACTTAAATCCAATGTCTTATGAGATTCCAATTTCAAACCTGGTCTGCCTAGTCTAGCTCCTGGTCTCATCTGGCCTGTTTGTGGACACTGTGTTTGTAACCCCGCCCAGGACACTGTTTGTAACCCCGCTCAGGACACTGTGTTTGTACCCCCGCTCAGGACACTGTGTTTGTACCCCCGCTCAGGACACAGTTTTTAACCCCGCCCAGGACACTGTGTTTGTACCCCCGCTCAGGACA
Organism: Chirona hameri; assembly: GCA_036785665.1. NCBI lineage: Eukaryota > Metazoa > Arthropoda > Thecostraca > Balanomorpha > Balanidae > Chirona > Chirona hameri. The sequence continues at coordinate 22,892 of JAXIVJ010001205.1, forward strand.
CTGTGTTTGTACCCCCGCTCCGGACACAGTTTGTAACCCCGCCCAGGACAGTGTGTTTGTACTCCCGCCCAGGACACTGTGTTTGTACCCCCGCTCAGGACACAGTTTGTAACCCCGCCCAGGACAGTGTGTTTGTACCCCCGCTCAGGACACTGTTTGTAACCCCGCTCAGGACACTGTGTTTGTACCCCCGCTCAGGACACAGTTTGTAACCCCGCTCAGGACATTGTGTGTGTGTTGGTAACCCCACTCAGGACACTGTGTTTGTAACCCCGCTCAGGACACTGTGTTTGTACCCCCACTCAGAACACTGTTTGTAACCCCGCTCAGGACACTGTGATTGTAACCCCGCTCAGGACACTGTGTTTGTAACCCCGCTCAGGACACCGTGTTTGTGTTTGTAACCACGCTCAGGACACTGTGTTTATAACCCCGCTCAGGACGCTGTGTTTGTAACCCCGCTCAGGACACTGTGTTTGTAACCCCGCTCAGGACACTGTGTTTGTAACCACGCTCAGGACACTGTGTTTGTAACCCCGCTCAGGACACTGTGTTTATAACCCCGCTCAGGACGCTGTGTTTGTAACCCCGCTCAGGACACTGTGTTTGTGTTTGTAACCCCGTTCAGGACACTGTTTGTAACCACGCTCAGGACACTGTGTTTGTTAGCTCGCTCAGGACAATGTGTTTGTAACCCCGTTCAGGACACTGTTTGTAACCCCGCTCAGGACACCGTGTTTGTAGTCCCGCTCAGGACACTGTGTGTGTAACCCCGCTCAGGACACTGTGTTTGTAACCCCGCTCAGGACACTGTGTTTGTAACCCCGCTCAGGACACTGTTTGTACCCCCGCTCAGGACACAGTTTGTAACCCCGCTCAGGACATTGTGTTTGTGTTTGTAACCCCACTCAGGACACTGTGTTTGTAACCCCGCTCAGGACACTGTGTTTGTACCCCCACTCAGGACACTGTGTTTGTAACCCCGCTCAGGACACTGTGTTTGTACCCCCGCTCAGGACACTGTGTTTGTAACCCCGCTCAGGACGCTGTGTTTGTAACCCCGCTCAGGACACTGTGTTTGTAACCCCGCTCAGGGCACTGTGTGTGTAACCCCGCTCAGGACACTGTATTTGTGTTTGTAACCCCGCTCAGGACACTGTGTTTGTAACCCCGCTCAGGACACCGTGTTTATAGCCCCGCTCATGACACTGTGTTTGTAACCCCGCCCAGGACACTGTGTTTATAACCCCGCTCAGGACACTGTGTTTATAACCACGCTCAGGACACTGTGTTTGTAACCCCGCTCAGGACACTGTGTTTGTACCCCCGCTCAGGACACTGTGTTTGTAACCCCGCTCAGGACGCTGTGTTTGTAACCCCGCTCAGGACACTGTGTTTGTAACCCCGTTCAGGGCACTGTGTGTGTAACCCCGCTCAGGACACTGTATTTGTGTTTGTAACCCCGCTCAGGACACTGTGTTTGTAACCCCGCTCAGGACACCGTGTTTATAGCCCCGCTCATGACACTGTGTTTGTAACCCCGCCCAGGACACTGTGTTTATAACCACGCTCAGGACACTGTGTTTGTAACCCCGCTCAGGACAATGTTTGTTAGTTCGCTCAGGACAATGCGTTTGTAACCCCGCTCAGGACACTGTTTCTAACCACGCTCAGGACACTGTGTTTGTAACCCCGCTCAGGACACTGTTTGTAACCTTGCTCAGGACAATGTTTGTAACCTTGCTCAGGACAATGTGTTTGTAACCCCGTTCAGTACACTGTTTGTAACCCCGCTCAGGACACTGTGTTTGTAACCCCGCTCAGGACACCGTGTTTATAGCCCCGCTCAGGACACTGTTTGTGTTTGTAACCCATCTCAGGACACTGTGTTTGTGTTTGTAACCCAGCTCAGGACACTGTGTTTGTGTTTGTAACCCCGCTCAGGACACTGTTTGTAACCCCGCTCAGGACACTGTGTTTGTAACCCTGCTCAGGACACTGTGTTTGTAACCCCGCTCAGGACACTGTTTTTGTAACCCCGCTCAGGACACTGTGTTTGTAACCCCGCTCAGGACACTGTGTTTGTAACTCCGCTCAGGACACTGTGTTTGTAACCCCGATCAGGACACTGTGTTTGTGTTTGTAACCCCGCTCAGGACACCGTGTTTGTGTTTGTAACCCCGCTCAGGACACTGTTTGTAACCCCGCTCAGGACACTGTGTTTGTGTTTGTAGCCCCGCTCAGGACACTGTGTTTGTAACCCCGCTCAGGACACTGTGTTTGTAACCCCGCTCAGGACACTGTGTTTGTGTTTGTAACCCCGTTCAGGGCACCGTGTTTATGTTTGTAACCCCGCTCAGGACACTGTGTTTGTAACCCCGCTCAGGACACTGTGTTTGTGTTTGTAACCCCGCTCAGGGCACTGTGTTTGTAACCCCGCTCAGGACACCGTGTTTGTGTTTGTAACCCCGCTCAGGACACTGTGTGTGTGTAACCCCAGCTCAGGACACTGTTTGTAACCCCGCTCAGGACACTGTTTTTGTAACCCCGCTCAGGACACCGTGTTTGTGTTTGTAACCCCGCTCAGGTCACTGTGTTTGTAACCCCGCTCAGGACACTGTGTTTGTGTTTGTAACCCCGCTCAGGACACCGTGTTTGTGTTTGTAACCCCGCTCAGGTCACTGTGTTTGTAACCTCGCTCAGGACACTGTGATTGTGTTTGTAACCCCGCTCAGGACAGTGTGTAACCCCGCTCAGGAGCAGGTCTGTACTCCCCGGGGTCAGTACTCTCTGGGGTCTGTACTCTCCGGGGTCTGTACTCTCCGGGGTCTGTACTCTCCGGGGTCTGTACTCTCCGGGATCTGTACTCTCCGGGGTCTGTACTCTCCGGGGTCTGTACTCTCCGGGGTCTGTACTCTCCGGGGTCTGTACTCTCCGGGGTCTGTACTCTCCGGGGTCTGTACTCTCCGGAGTCTGTACTCTCCGGGGTCTGTACTCTCCGGGGTCTGTACTCTCCGGGGTCTGTACTCTCCGGTCTGTACTCTACGGGGTCTGTACTCTCCGGGGTCTGTACTCTCCGGGGTCTGTACTCTCCGGTCTGTACTCTCCGGTCTGTACTCTCCAGTCTGTACTCTCCAGGGTCTGTACTCTCCAGGGTCTGTACGCTCCGGTCTGTACTCTCCGGGGTCTGTACTCCCCGGGGTCTGTACTCTCCGGGGTCTGTACTTTCCGGGGTCTGTACTCTCCGGGGTCTGTACTCTCCGGGGTCTGTACTCTCCGGTATGTACTCTCCGGTCTGTACTCTCCGGGGTCTGTACTCTCCGGGGTCTGCACCCTCCGGGGTCTGTACTCTCCGGGGTCTGTACGCTCCGGTCTGTACTCTCCGGGGTCTGTACTCCCCGGGGTCTGTACTCTCCGGGGTCTGTACTTTCCGGGGTCTGTACTCTCCGGGGTCTGTACTCTCCGGGGTCTGTACTCTCCGGTATGTACTCTCCGGTCTGTACTCTCCGGGGTCTGTACTCTCCGGGGTCTGCACCCTCCGGGGTCTGTACTCTCCGGGGTCTGTACTCTCCGGGGTCTGTACTCTCCGGGGTCTGTACTCTCCGGGGTCTGTACTCTCCGGGGTCTGTACTCTCCGGGGTCTGTACTCTCCGGGGTCTGTACTCTCCGGGGTCTGTACTCTCCGTGGTCTGTACTCTCCGAGGTCTGTACTCTCCGGTCTGTACTCTCCGGGGTCTGTACTCTCCGGGGTCGGTACTCTCCGGTCTGTACTCTCCGGGGTCTGTACTCCCCGGGGTCTGTACTCTCCGGTCTGTACTCCCCGGGGTCCCGGTCTGTACTTTCCGGGGTCTGTACTCTCCGGTCTGTACTCTCCGGGGTCTGTACTCTCCGGGGTCTGTACTCTCCGAGGTCTGTACTCTCCGGGGTCTGTACTCTCCGGGGTCTGTACTCTCCGGGGTCTGTACTCTCCGGGGTCTGTACTTTCCGGGGTCTGTACTCTCCGGGGTCTGTACTCTCCGGTCTGTACTCTCCGGGGTCTGTGCTCTCCGGTCTGTACTCTCCGGGGTCTGTACTCTCCGGGGTCTGTACTCTCCGGTCTGTACTCTCCGGGGTCTGCACTCTCCGGTTTGTACTCTCCGGGGTCTGTACTCCCCGGGGTCTGTACTCTCCGGTCTGTACTCTCCGGTCTGTACTCTCCGGTCTGTACTCTCCGGGGTCTGTACTCTCCGGGGTCTGTACTCTCCGGGGTATGTACTCTCCGGTCTGTACTCTCCGGGGTCTGTACTCTCCGGGGTCTGTACTCCCCGGGGTCTGTACTCTCCGGTCTGTACTCTCCGGGGTCTGTACTCTCCGGGGTCTGTACTCTCCGGGGTCTGTACTCTCCGGTCTGTACTCTCCGGGGACTGTACTCTCCGGGGTCTGTACTCCCCGGGGTCTGTACTCTCCGGTCTGTACTCTCCGGGGTCTGTACTCTCCGGGGTCTGTACTCTCCGGGGTCTGTACTCTCCGGTCTGTACTCTACGGGGTCTGTACTCTCCGGGGTCTGTACTCCCCGGGGTCTGTACTCTCCGGTCTGTACTCTCCGGGGTCTGTACTCTCCGGTCTGTACTCTCCGGGGTCTGTACTCCCCGGGGTCTGTACTCCCCGGGGTCTGTACTCCCCGGGGTCTGTACTCCCCGGGGTCTGTACTCTCCGGTCTGTACTCTCCGGTCTGTACTCTCCGGGGTCTGTACTCTCCGGAGTCTGTACTCTCCGGGGTCTGTACTCTCCGGGGTCTGTACTCTCCGGGGTCTGTACTCTCCGGTCTGTACTCTCCGGTCTGTACTCTCCGGGGTCTGTACTCTCCGGGGTCTGTACTCTCCGGGGTCTGTACTCTCCGGTCTGTACTCTCCGGTCTGTACTCTCCGGTCTGTACTCCCCGGGGTCTGTACTCTCCGGTCTGTACTCCCCGGGGTCTGTACTCTCCGGGGTCTGTACTCTCCGGGGTCTGTACTCTCCGGGGTCTGTACTCTCCGGGGTCTGTACTCTCCGGGGTCTGTACTCTCCGGTATGTACTCTCCGGTCTGTACTCTCCGGGGTCTGTACTCTCCGGGGTCTGCACCCTCCGGGGTCTGTACTCTCCGGGGTCTGTACGCTCCGGTCTGTACTCTCCGGGGTCTGTACTCCCCGGGGTCTGTACTCTCCGGGGTCTGTACTTTCCGGGGTCTGTACTCTCCGGGGTCTGTACTCTCCGGGGTCTGTACTCTCCGGTATGTACTCTCCGGTCTGTACTCTCCGGGGTCTGTACTCTCCGGGGTCTGCACCCTCCGGGGTCTGTACTCTCCGGGGTCTGTACTCTCCGGGGTCTGTACTCTCCGGGGTCTGTACTCTCCGGGGTCTGTACTCTCCGGGGTCTGTACTCTCCGGGGTCTGTACTCTCCGGGGTCTGTACTCTCCGGGGTCTGTACTCTCCGTGGTCTGTACTCTCCGAGGTCTGTACTCTCCGGTCTGTACTCTCCGGGGTCTGTACTCTCCGGGGTCGGTACTCTCCGGTCTGTACTCTCCGGGGTCTGTACTCCCCGGGGTCTGTACTCTCCGGTCTGTACTCCCCGGGGTCCCGGTCTGTACTTTCCGGGGTCTGTACTCTCCGGTCTGTACTCTCCGGGGTCTGTACTCTCCGGGGTCTGTACTCTCCGAGGTCTGTACTCTCCGGGGTCTGTACTCTCCGGGGTCTGTACTCTCCGGGGTCTGTACTCTCCGGGGTCTGTACTTTCCGGGGTCTGTACTCTCCGGGGTCTGTACTCTCCGGTCTGTACTCTCCGGGGTCTGTGCTCTCCGGTCTGTACTCTCCGGGGTCTGTACTCTCCGGGGTCTGTACTCTCCGGTCTGTACTCTCCGGGGTCTGCACTCTCCGGTTTGTACTCTCCGGGGTCTGTACTCCCCGGGGTCTGTACTCTCCGGTCTGTACTCTCCGGTCTGTACTCTCCGGTCTGTACTCTCCGGGGTCTGTACTCTCCGGGGTCTGTACTCTCCGGGGTATGTACTCTCCGGTCTGTACTCTCCGGGGTCTGTACTCTCCGGGGTCTGTACTCCCCGGGGTCTGTACTCTCCGGTCTGTACTCTCCGGGGTCTGTACTCTCCGGGGTCTGTACTCTCCGGGGTCTGTACTCTCCGGTCTGTACTCTCCGGGGACTGTACTCTCCGGGGTCTGTACTCCCCGGGGTCTGTACTCTCCGGTCTGTACTCTCCGGGGTCTGTACTCTCCGGGGTCTGTACTCTCCGGGGTCTGTACTCTCCGGTCTGTACTCTACGGGGTCTGTACTCTCCGGGGTCTGTACTCCCCGGGGTCTGTACTCTCCGGTCTGTACTCTCCGGGGTCTGTACTCTCCGGTCTGTACTCTCCGGGGTCTGTACTCCCCGGGGTCTGTACTCCCCGGGGTCTGTACTCCCCGGGGTCTGTACTCCCCGGGGTCTGTACTCTCCGGTCTGTACTCTCCGGTCTGTACTCTCCGGGGTCTGTACTCTCCGGAGTCTGTACTCTCCGGGGTCTGTACTCTCCGGGGTCTGTACTCTCCGGGGTCTGTACTCTCCGGTCTGTACTCTCCGGTCTGTACTCTCCGGGGTCTGTACTCTCCGGGGTCTGTACTCTCCGGGGTCTGTACTCTCCGGTCTGTACTCTCCGGTCTGTACTCTCCGGTCTGTACTCCCCGGGGTCTGTACTCTCCGGTCTGTACTCCCCGGGGTCTGTACTCTCCGGGGTCTGTACTCTCCGGGGTCTGTACTCTCCGGGGTATGTACTCTCCGGGGTCTGTACTCTCCGGTCTGTACTCTCCGGTCTGTACTCTCCGGGGTCTGTACTCTCCGGGGTCTGTACTCCCCGGGGTCTGTACTCTCCGGGGTCTGTACTCCCCGGGGTCTGTACTCTCCGAGGTCTGTAACGACTGGAAGGCATCACCAGGTACGGGTGACGATGGGCAAACATCCAGCGCCGAAGCGACTCGAACCCACTTTGCCAGGATGGGGATATGCATTCCTAGCAGATAGTTAAATGAAATCAGCTTCACATACAGGATATACACAACACGATTATACAATGAACCTGGTATACTTCAGCATATTGTATTGGTGATACATCAAGTTACTTGCGTTACTTCCTTAGTTTAATTATGAGCTTTTACAAAGTTCATTATGATTAAAAACACATTCACCACAAATCTAAGCTTCATTCATTCAAATTAACTTCATGTTTCATTCAATATTAAGTTTTTATGGACCTTGTTATTGTATATAAATTAACCGAAGAATGGAACGGCGCACTCCATTGCAAAACAATGGCTACGAGACAAGCGAAGCATTGACATATGAGCTTCTTCCCAAACCGGTGGCTAACAAGAACATTTGCAGACGTGCTCACGTGAATTACGCTAGCTCCTGTTTCATGGCACAGGGTGAGTTGGGGGCGAGGGGGCGGGGTAGATCCCCTTAAACACAACTGCAAAGTTGTGCTGAAGAGTCAACATGATTAGTACAACTGCACACTTCGTATAAATACCAATAGAACAGAGCCCTTGTCATCTGCATGTCTCAAGTTCATTAACGGTTCACCAGGAAACTTTGCGATTCGTCGTTGAGCAAAACAGTTTGATAAAACTCCACCAAATGCTGTTTGATCCACAAACAGGCTGGCCATGACGTCAACGACGACGAATGCTCATATTTAATTCAGCGTTGGAAAATGTCCATAATATATGGCATCATCTAAGCCCTTTAACCAATAGGCAATTGGTTTCAGCACTGCCCACTTTGTACTTGGACGTTCGTCGGAACAAATTTTTCATTTGATAATGAGAGTGAATGGTTGACTTGACATTATCCAATGACATCGTACAAAATGGAATATCAATCAGTGGATTTGTTTGTTGGAAAGGAGCAATGGTGTCATTTCATAAGGTACACAAAAGTCAATGTTTCTGAGGCACTTCTGTCTCAAGACTAGACGATTGGACACCTGTTGAATGGTTTGATAAACAGCTTTCAGAAATACTGAAATTAACTGCACAGGTGGTTATGAAGAAGCTCCAATATAAAATGAGTAATGACAACCCCTTTGAAAGAAATGCCCAAGTGTTTTGTAGATGCGCTATTCTAGCCAAGCAATGTTAGGTAGGATTATTAAGAAGCATGTGACCCAGCATCTACTGGACAAGGCACTATTAAGTCAATAACAGCATGGATTTGTTCAGAAGTCGTGCCTGACAAACCTGCTAGGCATTCGAGGACTGGACACAAATATTGGACAATAGCAACAACAATGTGGACATAATCTACTGCGACTACATCAAGCCATTCGACTCAGTCCCACATCGAAGGCTCATCAAGAAGCTCACAGTATGTGGCGTTAGAGGGCAAGTCCTAAAGTGGATCAAGAACTTTCTGACAGGAACAACACAGAAGGTAGTGATTCAGGGAGAAACATCCAGCATGGAGGCTGTCACAAGCGGAGTCCCCCAGGGGTCAGTTTTGGGACCTATCTTGTTTGTTATATATGTCAATGAACTTCCAGAGCTGGTCCAGAGCGACACGCCAATGTTCGCGGACGATACAAAGTTGTACCGCAAGATAACCAACCAAGCAGACTCGGAAATCCTGCAGGCAGATCTAGACGAACTTTGTAGGTGGTCTGAGAGCTGACCCCTTCAATCCAATGCACAACAATGTAAGGTAATGCATTGTGGTTCAAGTAAAGTAACCCAGAGTTGGACTACCACATGAAGGGAGAAAAGCTGCAGACCATGAATGCTGAGCGAGACCTGGGAGTAGCGTTAACAAGTGACCTGCAGCCCTCCACTCATTGCCAGAGGGCTGCAAACAGGGTAATGGTGGCACCGAGGTTATTGAGAAGTTCGTTTGACAGGCTAACAGAGTTGAACTTCACTTGTCTCTTCAACACGAAAGTGCGCCCTCACTTAGATTACTGTATCCAGGCTGTGGGACCCCAGGCTGTCCAGGACATTGACCTTGCAAAAAGTCCAACGAAGAGCAACAAAGCTAGTGAGAGAATTGAGACACATGTCATACCCAAATAGCCTGAAGAGACTGAAGACCTCAACCATCAGGGATAGGATAAGAAGAGGAGACCTAACTGAGACGTACAAGATCTTGACGGAAAAACTAAATGTCAGGAAGGATAAATTTGTCATATTGAACTTAACAACCACAAGAGGACATCACCTGAAGATAGAAAAGAAACAAGTGACACATCAAGGCCAAGCCAGATCGAGGTTCTTCTCTCAAAGAGTCGTGAACAGCTGGAATAAGTTACCGAAGGAAGTAGTCTTTGCCAACACAACAGATACGTTCAAGGCGAAGCTATATAAATACCTCCAGTCTCACCCTTCAGTCCACTGATGATGATGATTGGGGTTTAGGGGCGCTCCGACAACGAAGGTCACATGGCGCCCATCAGTCCACCTGATCACAGTATCCAAAACCAAATGATATGGACACCAAATAGCTTCTGCTAATCCAAGTCCATTACAACTATACCTATACCTAGATGACTTAGCCTGCTCCACTACACATAGGTACTTTGATGTGCAATAGGTGAGCTACACGCACAGAAAATGCCAGTTTGTATGATGGAGTTATCATCTACAAAAACAGAATTGGTATCCACGTCACCAAAGTAGTACAGTCCATCTGTGTCTAAGAGTACAGCATGAAGAAGTAACATTGTTAGAAAGCTCTCATTTCCTGCTTGTAACAGAACACATGATTTTCAATGAAAAATTACGAAAATGGAAGGTACAAAACAAATATGTTTCAAGTTTCAAGCATGGCCCGAAAGGTATGAGGCAAGGTCTTTCAGCATTTTATACAAACGCCGACCAGTTTGTTAACAAAAGAGACCTTCTGTTGATGGAAATTGCTGGGTGTGAACCTGACGTTATAATTATCACAGAAGTGATACCGAAGGCCCAAGAGCAGTCTCTTGTTCTCTTTGTTCTCTTTGAATTAGAAGGGTACATAACTTACCTCAACTTCGATCACACAAACCACAGGTTGGGTGCAAAGGGCATCCGAGGACTAGGCATTTTAATCGAGGATAGGCTTCAGTGAATTCAATTCCGAACAATTCCTATGGATGGCGTTGAAACATTGTGCCTAACGGTTCCTCTGCATGACAGTGATTCCCTGATATTGGGTGGTATTTACAGGACAGTGATTCCCTGATATTGGGTGGCATTTACAGGACAGTGATTCCCTGATATTGGGTGGTATTTACAGGACCATGATTCCCTGATATTGGGTGGCATTTACAGGACCATGATTCCCTGATATTGGGTGGCATTTACAGGACAGTGATTCCCTGATATTGGGTGGTATTTACAGGACAGTGATTCCCTGATATTGGGTGGCATTTACAGGACAGTGATTCCCTGATATTGGGTGGCATTTACAGGACAGTGATTCCCTGATATTGGGTGGCATTTACAGGACAGTGATTCCCTGATATTGGGTGGCATTTATAGGACAATGATTCCCTGATATTGGGTGGCATTTACAGGACAGTGATTCCCTGATATTGGGTGGCATTTACAGGACAGTGATTCCCTGATATTGGGTGGCATTTACAGGACAGTGATTCCCTGATATTGGGTGGCATTTACAGGACAGTGACCCCTGCTATTGGGTGGCATTTACAGGACAGTGATTCCCTGATATTGGGTGGCATTTACAGGACAGTGATTCCCTGATATTGGGTGGCATTTACAGGACAGTGATTCCCTGATATTGGGTGGCATTTACAGGACAGTGATTCCCTGATATTGGGTGGCATTTACAGGACAGTGATTCCCTGATATTGGGTGGCATTTACAGGACAGTGATTCCCTGATATTGGGTGGCATTTACAGGACAGTGATTCCCTGATATTGGGTGGCATTTACAGGACAGTGATTCCCTGATATTGGGTGGCATTTACAGGACAGTTATTCCCTGATATTGGGTGGCATTTACAGGACAGTGATTCCCTGATATTGGGTGACATTTACAGGACAGTGATTCCCTGCTATTGGGTGACATTTACAGGACAGTGATTCCCTGATATTGGGTGGCATTTACAGGACAGTGATTCCCTGATATTGGGTGGCATTTACAGGACAGTGATTCCCTGATATTGGGTGGCATTTACAGGACAGTGATTCTCTGATATTGGGTGGCATTTACAGGACAGTGATTCCCTGATATTGGGTGGCATTTACAGGACAGTGATGATTCCCTGATATTGGGTGGCATTTACAGGACAGTGATTCCCTGATATTGGGTGGCATTTACAGGACAGTGATTCCCTGATATTGGGTGGCATTTACAGGACAGTGATTCCCTTATATTGGGTGGCATTTACAGGACAGTGATTCCCTGATAAAGGGTGGCATTTATAGGACAGATTCCCTGATATTGGGTGGCATTTACAGGACAGTGATTCCCTGATATTGGGTGGCATTTACAGAAGTCCAAGCAGCAGACAGACTGCTGTTTGAAAACCAGCACAATGGAGATACGTGAATTAATGAAGTACATCAGCAAGACAGTCTCAACTAACATTCTGATCTCTGGTGACTTTAACTACCCAGGTGTTGATTGGAAAACATCCAGCTGCCAGTTTCCACAGGACCACCCAGCAAACATGTTTATTGATACCCTCAACAACTGTTTTTATCGCAACACATCAGCAACCAATCAGGTATAGGCATGGAGCTGAGCCCAGCATCCTATACCTCATTATATCTAATGAAGAAGGCATAGTAAGCAACATTGATTACCAGCCTGGTCTTGGTTCAAGTGACCACCTAGTAAATAGGTTCACAATTGTTTGCTATACTGCTCCATGTTCAAATGAGTGCAAGAGTAAGCCTGCTTTGTACAAGGCAGATTTCAACCAACTGCGCCAGCAAGCTTCATTGATTCTGTGGGAATAAATGGAGACTTTTGAGCTCCAACAATCATACTCATTTTTCTTGAATAGCCTAACTCAACACGTAAGCAGGTTCGCGCCAAAATCCAAACCAAGTAAATAAAAAAAACGTATATATGATCCCACTGCCCTTAGGCTGAGGAAGCAGAAGAGGACTCGTTGGGCAGAGTATTCAAGATCAAAGTCCTCTCTTGACTATAAAATATATGTAGAGCCCAGAAACCAGCTGAGGAAAATGACTTGACGCTTGAGGAGAGACTTTGAGGCTAAGTTTGCTGCCTAACTGAAAACTAATCCCAAAGCTTTTTGGCATTATGCAAATACCAGAATGAAGACTAAGGCTGGGGCAAAATTAGCTCCAACCCACAGGCCACAGGACAAGGCAGAGATCCTGAACAGGTTGTTCAGTAGTGTGTTTGTGGATGTGGACCTTAGCAACCTGCCCACACTTGAACCAAAACACTATGGTGATGACTTTACTGAAGTTACCAAACCCCAGTTCAGGAAAAATTACACACCCTGAAAGTAACAGGTGCCCCTGGTCCTTACAGACTGCATCCAAGAGTTATGCACAAGCTAGCTCTATACATAGCCTCATCCCTCTCTGGGATATTCAACAAAAGCCTAGCTTCATCACAACTTCCAGAGCCATGGCATCAGGCAACAGTCATCCCTATCTTGAACAAAGGAAGCACTGCATACACTTGCCAAATAATTATCGTCCAATTAGCCTAACCTCAATACCTTGCACAGTTATGGAATCCATTGTCAGAGACAAGATCATGCAGCACCTCAACCAAAACAGCTTACTGAGTCCTGACCAGCATGGCTTCCGACTCTCCTGTTCCTGCACTACTCAGCTCTTAGAAGTTCCGGACTCATGGATACAGGCTCTTGATATCTTAGAAGTTCTGGACTCATGGATACAGGCTCTTGATATCTTAGAAGTTCTGGACTCATGGATGCAGGCTCTTGATAGAGGGGAAGCAATTTATGCCATTTACTTTCAAAATGCTTTTAACAGTTGGCCTCATGTGCGATTGCTGGAGAAGTTAACATCCTATTGCATCAAGGGACAAGTGCTGGGATGGATCAGGTCCTTTCTTTCAAGATGTACTCAGCAAGTCCTGGTGGAGGTCGAGAGGTCACAATGGTCAGCGGTTAGGACTGGAGTACCCCAGGGTTCAGTCCTTGGACTGCTGCTGTTCCTTCTTTATATCAACAACATTCCTGACAATTTTCAAACCTGTGTGAAGATGTTCACAGACGACCCAAAGCTATATGGACCTGCAGACTCTCCTGACTTAAGACAGTGGCTGCAAGAGAAATTCAGCACCTTGAAAGCTGGCAGCTACCATTCAATCAATGTCAACCAATGCAAAGTGCTCCACATTGGGCAAAGGAACCCTGGCTGCAGGTACACAATGTTTGGTAGTCCCCTTGGCAGCACAGAAGAAAAAAGGAGCCTGGATGTTCTCATTGATGGTAAGTACACTAGGTACCCTGAGATTCCAGTCTGGCTGCAGCAGCTGCTGCAGCCTGCAAAAGCCAATTAACTGCTTGGGATTGTCTGTAGGTCCTGCACTAGTCTGACCAAGACATCTCTATTTGCTCCCCCTGCTGTACAAATCCCTTATAAGATCTCACCTGGAATTCAGAAACTGCATATTCTGAGGACCACTATCTAGAGGTGATCAGAAACTTGGCAAAAAGTTCAGAAGAGGGCAACAAAGCTAGTTCCTGAGATCAGCTCTAGGTCCTACACAGAGCATTTCCAGGAACTAAGATTGCCATCCCTACTGGCTACCCTGACCTACAGAAGACTCTGAGGAGACATGATCCTGATCTTCCTCCAGATATTGCATGGTCACCTGGATGTGGACCAGGATCTACTCACTCTCTACCACCAGGCACACAAGAGGACATGAATTAAAGTTGAATATTACAAGAGAATATTACAATTATTATTACATCCATGCCCAGGTGCCATTTCTTCTGTCAGAGCTGCCAACAGCTGGAACAACCTCCCATCCAGGGTCATATCCGCCCCAACCTGCCCACTTTCAAATCCTGGCTTGACACACATTGGAGACACATCCAATTTGTAACACGTCCAGAGTGCCAATCGCAGAGTGCCATGTGTAAGTCTTTGACAAATAGATCCCTGCCAGAGCTCCCTAAGTTGTAAAGATCTGGTCCTACAGACTGAACAAGCTTCTAAACTCTGTGAATCAGTAAGGTAGATTAGAAACTTTGGTGTTACTAGCACAGGCGTCACACAAGCTGCCATATGTAACAGCAGAAAACTCTAAAGGAAATTCTCAAGATGCCATTTCTCACCGTGGAGAGTTCTGGATGATTTCTTATATTTCTCTACATACATGGGACAGAGGAACAGAGGCATCTTCAGGCAATGCTGGAGGGGGCAGAGGCATTCTCAGGGAGCAGTGATGGTGGAAACAATTGTAATAACATTATCAAACCTGACCTAACAGTTACAGCAATTATGGTCGCAGGGACCCACATTTAGAACGCTCTGCTCACATTCGCTTGCTGCGCTGCAGCCCTACGGCTGTCACCCTCTCCCCCAGACCATCTTATAGACAAAACCTAACCCTACACCATACATACATCAGACAGCTTATTTACACTGCAGGGTTAGGTTTTATCTACAAGATGGTCTGGGGTGGTCTGTGGGGGCGACAGCCCCCGTAGGACTGCAGCACAGCAAGCTAATGTGAGCGGAGTGTTCTAAATGTGGGTGCCCAACTGGACAAAATAACGGTTAGGTTTTGTCTACAAGATGGAAAAAATAACGTGGAGTGCCCAACTGGAAAAAATAACCTTACTATGCTGGACGCCTCTGCGGAGGCGTTGCACCAAAATTTTGGTGCAACGGCTGTTGTGCCTAAATTTATTGGGTGCTACACAGCATGCACAACACCTGTAAACACAACAATGTGAAGTCAGCATGTGGAAGGTCTGAAATTTGTTGGCACAATCAGCGAATTACGCTGGACATGTTGGTGAAAGCGTGCATTTTTTCCAGTCAGGGGTCCCTGCAACCGTAATTGCTGTAAAGGTTAGGTCAGGTTTGATTGTAATGATGTTATGATTGTTTCCACCATCACTGCTTCCTGAGAACGCCTCTACCCATTGCTGCCTGAAGTCTGAAGACGCCTCTGTTTCACCATCATTACCCTCCGAGTGCTACCACCCCCCCATCACTGTGTAAAGACGCCTCTGCTCCATGAATGTAGATAAATATTGGAAATCATCTGCGGTGAGAAATGGCATCTTGAGAACTTCCTTTAATTGTCTGTGGTTACACATCAATATGGGAGTGACGCCTGCACTAGTAATATCGACACTTCTTTTTAAAGTTAAGAATAAATTGTCATACCTCAAAAACCAAAAAATCCTGATCTATCAACCTGAACATTCAACATGAAGCATCAATATTAAATACAAATGGATTAAGTTCATCTGAGTTGTGCGTTCTTTGATCAGTTCTGAAACCATGAGTAGAGGTGACCCAAAATACAGTCAACAATGCAAATAATAAAAACATGTTCACCTCTGTTGAAATCGAGACTGAAAACGGTAATATTTTGTTTAAAAAAATGTGCTGAGGTCAAAAGACGACAGTCATAACGCAGCGCAACCAAATGCAACAGTCCATGCACACGTCAGGCCACCACAATACTTACCAGTGTCATAAATGTAATTCGCTTCCAATTTGAAAATGATGGGATTTCACACTTTTAAAAACGCCAGTACTTGAAATTTTTGTTGATAACAGTAGTAACCCACGCATACCCCGGACCGTGAACGCTCAAAACCTGAAATGCAAGCGATAACAATAGAATGATACCAGTTTTTGGGATAAATAAGAGTGGGTGCCCTACTATATACGAGCAAGTTTCAACTAAAGCTATTATAGTATTTTTGAGTTTTTCTTAGTACTGTTATTCGTTTGCATGATTTTTGTGTTTATGAACGCATGATACAATACGTGGATGATTTTGCGCATTGATTAGAGGGAAATGCTGGAAGCAAATTTAATAATTTAGTGGCATTTTTAGTTGTTAAATGCTGAATTGTGAAAACTAGATGCCACTGGCATCAAGCGATTTTGTAACCCTGAACTTCAAGAAGAATAGTCTAGCAAATTATCATGCAACTGAGAGATCGTTACTTATTCAGCACGTGTTACACATGCTTGTGGATCGTAATGCTGAAGCCAATGTGAACAACACCGGAAGTGTTATTGGACTCTACATAATCCAATAACACCTTTGTTATTGGATCAGACTGGTTATTGATTCACCTTTTTTGGAAGGATTCAAATACGATTCATTTTGAAATGTGATTGATTCAGTCACCGTTTGATTCATGGATAACTATTTTGATAAATAGTTCTTTCCGATTCAAAGAATCATTTTTTTTAAAATCCAATCACGTTTGACCAGGCACGTAGCCAGGATTTCGTCCAGGCGGGGGGGAGGCGGCGCCTCGAAAGGGCCCCTTCCCGAGCGTTGAAAGGGCCCCCTTCCCAAGGTTTGAAAGGGCCCCCTTCCCAAGTGTTGAAAGGCCCCCCCCCAAAAAAACGGATGAAAAGGCACGTTACAAGGAAGTGAAATGCAGTTTGACAGGTATGGCATGGGCCATACCAACTTTTAGGAGCTTGAGTTAGCAAACTGCCATATCAACTTTGGCACCAGCGACACCAATTTGGAATCAGCTATACCAACTTGTAATATTTTTTAAGCTCAAGACCTGGAACTCTTAAGGAAATTGCGCCGCGGAGCGTCGCGAAAATTTTGAGTCTTATGCCCTGGATATGCTTTCTCATCAATGCGTCGCATTGCGTATGGTGCAGACCTCTTTTTAATGCTATATTGTGCGTTAAAAAGTGCGGTAAAAAGTGAAATAGTTCACCTTCAACATTAGTTTTACACTGAGATAGCAGTTTTGTAGCCCGTGTTGGGAAACCGCTATCTGCAAGTTTTCTTGACTGAAAAGACTTTCCAGCCGAATATATTTGATTTTTTGGCGAAGGAATGCGGTGCTGGCGAAAGAATGTTGTACTGGTTTTAGCCCGTGCAGATGCTATACCATCAGCCAATCAGCTTGCAGCTGGTGCTAGCAAGCGAACGCCGGCCGCCGGTTGGCACATCTCCAATGCGAGTCTATCCTTACGCGACTACTTTCGAATCTGATTGGCTGAACCATTTTTTTTACATTCGCGTGACGTCAGGACTCTGACTCAGAGAGTATGCGAGTATGCATATAGTTTTGATAAACAATACAAATGTACGACCTTATGTTCCGAATCGGCGCGATATAAGGCCATTTTTGACAATATACAAATAAATTGTATTAAAAATATAATCAAATCGTGTTTGGTAAAAAAATTCCAAGGTGAACTATTTCCTTTTAACCCTATTTGTAACAGGCTCCTGGCTACCCCTATTTGTAACAGGGGGGGGGGGCGGATTCCGCCCCCCGGAGATCTCGAGATCTACCCGTTCGATTTTCACAAATGAAACGGAGTTTGGTTCCCCTCAACACGATCTACATTTGTAAATAATACAAAATCTAAATTTTGGATAGGGGGGCAACAGGAGGGCAAAAACGACAAATTTTAGTGGTATTTTTGATCCAACATAGCTTTCATGTTTATCGACCGCTTTTAACACAACTAATAGGAATCGATAGAAATTGAGTTGGAAATTTATATATAACGGTGATGTTTGAAAATTCAAAAATCATAGGCGTGTGCAGGTCACTCAATATGGGGGTGAAGTAAATGCGTAATACAACAATTTTTTGGTGTTTTTTTAATAAATTAAATGGTCTGTGATTGTGACATTAGAAAAACAGTTATAAATCATATGTTTTTTGCCACAGGGGGTACCAGGTTAGTGAAAAAGGGAGGTCAAATTGGGAAAAAATATTAACCGCAGACAAGTTGCTACCCAGCACTATAAATATGTTACTGATCGTAGATAGTTCCTTTGTGCATGTTGTACTTCATCATAGGCGTATCCAGAATCCAAACTGGGGCGGCGCAAGACCTTTTGATAAGTATATTATCCGCTATTATGATACTAACTAGTCAACAGTGACTATTTCACTTACAACTTCAATTAACATTGCTTACCCCCCCCCCCTTTACCCTACCTGGACTCGCCTATTATCTTATAATAGTTCGTAGAGTAGCCTGTGGTGCGTGTTTCATCCGAAAACTGCAGTATGTTATGTAATTGTACGCCCATGCCTCTTAGTTTCCTTGCAATAATATGACCCCCTTTCTTCCATTCCTGAGCGCGCCTCTGCAAAACAAATGACTTTATTCCCTTTTCTGGCCTCATATGTGCATATATCATTACAAGCTAAACGTCTATTGCGCCGTTATCGCTGGCATATCGTCATCACCATGTCAGTCACCCCCTTTTCATGTGCCTGAACACGCTCCTGAAACTCTATAAGTAATAAATTATGCAAATAATGGAAGCAGAAGCTATCTTTTACATCTTGATAGCTATAGATGTCCCTTACATCGCTCTATTGGCTTCCCGCCAAGCATTGAATACTTCCTGGAACCCCCCCCCCCCTTTTCAAGCCCCTGAAACCGCCTCTGCCATGCAATTTTTATGATATTTCAATAACATCAATTAATTTGCACTTGTTGCAATCACCGTAAACCGATGTAACTCCTTCATACTTGAGGAAGTTAGGAAGAAACCGTGAAGATCGCATTTCCGCATTATCGCCAAATGTCGCCTCCGAACCCACCCACAACTGTGCCCTGGAACCGCCTCTGTTCAGGTTAAGAACTCAAAATTTTGACTCCAAATGCGGTATTCAATTCTATGAAAAGTCCCAAAATTTCATGGGCCTGCTCCCAGCCGTTCTGGAGATATCTGCGAAAAAACATGAGGGGGGGGGGGCGGAATCCGCCCCCCCCCCCCTGTTACAAATAGGGTTAAAGGAAATAGTTCACCATCAACATAAGTTTTAAACTGAGATAGCAGTTTTGTAGCTCGTGTTGGGAAACCCCTATCTGAAAGTTTTCTTGACTGAAAAAACTCTCCAGCCGAATCAACATTTTTTTTTGGCGAAGGAATGCGGTGCTGGCGAAAGAATGTGGTGCTGGATCTAGCCCGGGCATGGGCTAGATCATCAGCCAATCAGTTATCAGCTTGCAGCTGGTGCTAGCAAGCGAGCCGCCGGCCGCCGGTTGACACATCTCTAATGCGAGTCTATCCTTGCGCGACTACTTTCGAAATTGGATTGGCTGAACCATTTTTTAAATCCGCGTGATCGTCAAGACTCTGACTCAGAGAGTATGCATATAGTTTTGATAAATAATAAGAATTTACGGCCTTCTGTCCTGAATCGGCGCGATATAAGGCCATTTTTGACAATATAAAAATAAATTGTATTAAAAAATATAATCAAATCGTGTTGGGTAAAAATTTTCCAAGGTGAACTATTTCCTTTAAAGGATCACCTTGGATTTTTTTTACCCAACACGATTTGATTATATTTTTTAATACAATTTCTTTTTATATTGTCAAAAATGGCCTTATATCGCGCCGATTCAGGACAGAAAACCGTATTTTTTTTTATTGTTTATCAAAACTATATGCATACTCTCTGAGTCAGAGTCCTGACGTCACGCGAATGTAAAAAATGGTTCAGCCAATGAGATTCGAAAGTAGTCGCGTAAAGATAGACTCGCATTGGAGATGTGCCAACCGGCGGCCGGCGTTCGCTCGCTAACACCAGCTGCAAGCTGATTGGCTGATGGTATAGCCTCTGCCCGGGCTAGAACCAGTACAACATTATTTCGCCAGCACCGCATTCCTTCGCCAAAAACTCAAATATATTCGGCTGGAGAGTCTTTTCAGTCAAGAAAACTTGCAGACAGTGGTTTCCCAACACGGGATATAAAACTGCTATCTCAGTTTAAAACTAATGTTGAAGGTGAACTATTTCCTTTAAAGGAAATAGTTCACCTTCAACATTAGTTTTAAACTGAGATAGCAGTTTTGTAGCCCGTGTTGGGAAACCCCTATCTGCAAGTTTTCTTGACTGAAAAGACTCTCCAGCCGAATATATTTGAGTTTTTGGCGAAGGAATGCGGTGCTGGCGAAAGAATGTTGTACTGGTTCTAGCCCGAGCAGAGGCTATACCATCAGCCAATCAGCTTGCAGCTGGTGCCAGCAAGCGAACGCCGGGGGCCGGTTGGCACATCTCCAATGCGAGTCTATCCTTACGCGACTACTTTCGAATCTGATTGGCTGAACCATTTTTTACATTCGCGTGACGTCAGGACTCTGACTTCGAGAGTATGCATATAGTTTTGATAAACAATACAAATTTACGGCCTTCTGTCCTGAATCGGCGCGATATAAGGCCATTTTTGACAATATAAAAATAAATTGTATTAAAAAATATAATCAAATCGTGTTGGGTAAAATTTTCCCAAGGTGAACTTTTTCCTTTAAGTGAACTATTTTGCCCAATTATATAGGAAAGTAGCAACATAACACACACATGAGCCGAGAAACAGGCCGATTTTTTTCCTAACCCACATATAATCGAATTTGTATTTAAATTACGCCGCGGAGCGGCGCGAAATTTTCAGTTTTATTCCCTGGACAACTGTATTCTTACTGTTGAAAGGCATAAGGTCCCTTCAGATTGTCTAGGGCCCTCTGACCTTTTCAACGCCCTTCCGACCTGTTCAGGGACTCATCTGGGATCCGCGAAGCGAAAAAAAACATGATGTGGAGTGGGTGATATATATAATACAAAGAGGGCTTACTCTACAGGAAAATTTAAATCGGAGCTTTCGGGTATATTGTAGCACCCTGACGAGGGTGTATACCCGAAAGCTCCGCTTTTCATATTTTGTATTGTGGAGTAAGTCCTCTTTGTATTTAATCTTCATCTGGGATCTCTATACGTGCTTTGGCCCTTCCGGTCTCACCAGGGACTCCTCTGACCTTCCAAGAACTCTTGTGTGTCAAGGGGCCATTCGACCTGATCAGAGGTCCTTCCGACCTGGCCAGAGACTGCACTGGCTGCTTTGTCGCCCTGCCGACATGCTCAGGGGCAGGGGCGGCAGATTGCGGGGCGCAGGGTACCCAAAATCACCCCCCCCCCAGTTTAAAATCCTGGGGAAGGGTCATTTTGCCTCCCAGATTGAGCAGGCTAAAATCTGGGGAGCAAAATGACCCTTATGCCCCCCCCAAGGATTTTCGACTGGAGGGCATTTTGGGTACCTTGCACCCCCCACAATCAGCCGCCCCTGCTCAGGGGTCCCTCTGACCTGCCCAGGGGCCCCTCCAGTCTGGCTAGGAACTCATCCGGCATGTTCAAGGGGCCTTCCAACCGGCCCAGGGACCCTTTCGGTCTAGCCAGGGACCCCTCTGACTTGCCCAGGAGCCCCTCCGATCTGCCCAGTCACTCTTCTGGTCGGACTGCGCTGGCTGCTTTGTCGCCCTGCCGACATGTTCAAGGGGCCTTCCGACCTGTCCTGGGGCCCCTCCTTGCTGGCCAGGGGCCAATTCGGCATGTTCAGGGTCCCTTATTACCCGCCCAGGAGTCCTTTCGGTCTGGTCAGGGGCCCCTGTCATCTGCACAGGAGCCCTTTTAACTTGCCAGGGGCCCTCTGGTCTCTTCAGGGGCCCTCCAGCTTTCTAAGGGGCCCTTCTGGCCTGCCAAGGGACTGCGCTGGCTGCTTTGTCGCCTTGCGACATGCTCCGAGGGCCCTACGACCTCCCCTGGGCCCCTCTGTGCTGACTAGGGGCCCTTCTGACCCACCTAGGGACCCTTTTGTTCTGGTCAGGGGCCCCTCCGAACTGCGCAGGGCCCTTTCAACTTACAAGGGGCCATCAGGTCTGTCCAGGGGCCCTCCAACCTGCTCAGGGGCTCTTATGACCTGGTAAGGGACTGCGCGGGCCGCTTTGTCGCCCTGCAGACATGCTCAGGGGCCTCTCGACCTGTCTAGGGGCTCCTCTGTGCTGGCTAAGGACCCATTCGACGTGTTCAGGGGGCCCATTTGACGTGCTCAGGGGGCCCTCTGACCCGCTCAGGGGGCCCTTTCGGTCTGGTCAGGGGCCCCTCTGACATGCGCAGGGCTCTTTTGAGCGTCCATGGGGCCATCTGGTCTTTCAGAGAGGGCCCTGGTGGCCCTAAAGGGTCTCTGAAGTCATCCCAACTCTTTAAAGACCTCGCTTCGCGTGGTAAAGAGCCCATGATACCGCGCTTCGCGCGGGATCGTCGGCCCTTTTCGGCGCGCTGCGCGCGCCGAAAATGGCTCTCCTGGCCTCCAGGGCCGCCCCCGCCGCCTCCCCCTTGGCTACGTGCCTGGGTTTGACTCACCATTGAAATAGCATTGCACAGTCTTTTTATTCAATCAGCCTTGTTTCTATGCGGGGTTTGATTCAATCATGTTTCATGAATACACAAATCCAGTGGTGAATCGATTCTTCTTTGATTCAAGAGATTTGATTGAACGATTCCAATCGATTCAATCAGAGTCGAATCAATAACCAGTCTGTATTGGATCATACCTGGGAAGCACAACAAACCGTTTTTTAGTTATACCAACTCACTGGCGCCTGGCGGATGCAGGGGGGGGGGGGGTGGCAGGGGAAAAATCCCCCCCCCCCATCTCACGCT
The DNA here is from genome assembly GCA_036785665.1 of Chirona hameri. Classification (NCBI taxonomy): domain Eukaryota; kingdom Metazoa; phylum Arthropoda; class Thecostraca; order Balanomorpha; family Balanidae; genus Chirona; species Chirona hameri. The sequence goes on from JAXIVJ010001205.1 coordinate 45,549, forward strand.
CGACGGGGGCGGCAATATAAATTAGCCCCCCCCCATATCCGCTGAAACTGGCAATGCAAAATGGGTACTGACTGCGAAAAATAAAACTTTGCGACAAAAAACGCTATTTTTTCCTCGTTCGTGTGTCCTCTATTTTGCAGCATTTTGGTAGCAGGAGGGAAAGTGGCGCGTGCATATTTGGAAATGTTGAATACAAAATCCAGCCTGTAATAAAGTCGAAAGGCCAGCGCGTAGTCTCAGTCTTTATTGGAGGCCAGCACATCTGATAACAGCAGGAGACAAGTAATCATTAGATACGATCACTACATCTCTCCCCCACTGTCAGCTCGGTGACACAACCGCGGGAGCGAGCGAGGAATGAACATGTGCATTTTACATAGAATAAACACACAAAATTGCGGTGGCTCCGCCGCACCGAATCGCCTGTGTTTATAACTACTACTTCTCTCCGCCCGTCTCATAACTGAAATGTGCTTATATCGGCTAAAACACACGCACAGCCGAAAATACGCAGAAAATAAAATACATACACTCAGACTGAAAATAAGGATGACAAGCGGCAGGTAGTGATGGGTTAGCTCCTCGGCAGTGGCGGCGTGGCGGCTGGGTGCCGCTGGTACTGGCGCCAACGCGCTCAGTGGGCGACGTAGTCCGCCAAGTGTGCCGGCGGCCGGGTGGCGCGGGTTGACCAACGCGGCCCCTGTGGTTCCCCGGATCCGCCTTGGGTCGCGCAGGGGTGAGCGGTCGTAGCGCGAGTCGCGCTGCTTGGCGCCGCGCCTGCGTGCTTAGTGTTGTTGTTGCCGTAGTTGGAGCCGTGGTTAGCGTGGTCGTGTGGCGGGTCTGGTCCGAGGCACGGCTCGTCGTCCCCGTGAAGGCTCAGCGGGTACCTCTGAGCCTTGTGGTTGGTCCGGCCCGTCTGTATGCTGATGCGCTTGCACTTCTGGGCGTCCCTCGTCACGGTCTGCTGGTCGCGGGTGGCTGTGATTCGAGTACCTTGGATGTTGGTGACCTTGAACGGCTTGGGGTCGTATCGAGGCCATGTCTTGCTTCCTTGTCCGAGGAGCAAGACGTGGTCTCCGGGCTGAATGTTGTGCGGCTTCACGTTGGACGACGCGTCCTTGTACTTCTTCTGTGCCTGTTTGGCTCGGTGGTCAGCGTCGCGGGAGTCCTGATCGTCACGCGGTGGTGGTGCTGGCCTCCTATCGGTAGTGAGAAGCCGGGCACGGTATCTTCGATTGAAGAGTAGTTCGGCTGGGGCTTCGCCTGTAGATGTGTGCGGCCTGTACCGTGTACTGTGGCCCTGTACTGTCGGAGTAACTTGTACAGTTCTTGTCTGGGGTTCTTGCCCTCGACACGTACCGACCGCCAGGTTTTCTTGATTGTCTGACACGTACCGACCGCCAGGTTTTCTTGATTGTCTTCATAAAGTTTTCCACGAGACCGTTGGCTTCGGGGTCCTAAGGCGTGGTTTTGTGATGCGTGAAGCCGGCCCAGCGGGCGTGGGGGGCGAACTCGTGTCCGTTAAACGGCGGTCCGCCATCGGTCTCTGGGATGCCATGCGTGGCGAAGATCTTGTCGAGTAGTGGTATCGTTGCCTGGCCGCTGGTGGTGCTGGCGATTTCGATTTCGGGGTACCTGCTGTACTCATCTATGACGACGAGTAGGTGCTCACCGCTGGATAGCGGTCCCCAGAAATCGACGGCGACTTTCTGCCAAGGCCGTTCTGGCATCTTGCTGGGCTTCAACGGGTCCCTGGTCGGTTTGAAGACCGAGGCTTGGCAAGCGATACAGCCGCCGACCTTCTCGTGGACGGCTGCGTCTATGCCAGGGTATCACACCCTGGAGCGTAGAAGACTATTGGTCTTTTCTATTCCTTGGTGTCCTTCGTGTGCCAGCTCGAGAGCGCGGGTGCGGAGGCTGCCGGTGCCTGTCTCAGTCTCCCCTGCTGTGATGAACACCCTGTCCCCGCGCATCAGCACGCATTGCGTGTATGCCAGCTCACGGCACAGCTGCCGGAAGGGCTGGAGTTCTTTTTCTTGGCTGATGTAGCCTCGTTGAATGGCCTTCACGAACTCCTGGCTCAGGGGATCTTGCGCTGTCGCTTTCTGGTTCATGCTCTTGGTGATCGCGTCTGGCAAGTCGTCACAGATGACGGTGTTTACAAATACTTCGTCGTCGTGTTCGATCACCATGTCCGTTAGTTGGTCGTCTTGATAACGCCGACAGTGGTCTCGGGTGTCGGGATGCGTAGTCGCACGGGTTCTCTTTCCCTGGAAGGTGCATCATCTGTAACTGGACGGCTTGTGTCTTGATCTTGTGTCTTTCGACTCTGGCGTTGCCTCTTGCTTTGCCGTTGTAGACACTCAGGAGTGGCTTGTAGTCAGTGACCGTTTCGAACTTGATGCCGAGTAGGTAGTGGCGATGCATGTTCATTCCCCATGCTTGTGCCAGATACTCTTTCTCGAATTGGCTATGCTTCTGCTCACAGAGTGTGAGGCTGCGGCTCGCGTGGTCTACAGGGATCCAGGTGCCGTCCTTGGAGACTTGCAACAGGCTGGCGGCGACACCCTCTGGTCCGGCGTCGGTGATGAGCTTTGTGGGCAGCTTCGGGTTGAAGGGCCTGAGGGCGTCGTCACTCGTCATGGCCGTCATGATGCCCTGGTAGGCTCATTCCTGGTCCTCTCCCCAGACGAATCTTGCGTGCTTCCGTGTGAGTAGGCGGAGTGGGTATGTCATCTGGGCGTATGCGTGATCTGACCCCATCATGAACTTGGCGTTGTACTGGCACGCTTGCAGGAAGCGTTTGACGTCATCGCTGTTCCGTGGCCGCCCAGCCGTGCGCATGACCTCTATCTTGCGTGGGTCTGCGGACATCCCTGACGCTGAGAAGATCCATCCGAACCAGGATACAGAAGTCTTCCCGAGGTGACACTACTCTTTGCGCAGCGTCAGGCCCTGGTCCTCGAGCCGCGTGAGGCATGCGTCCAGGTTGGCGGCGTGGTCTTGTCCATTTAGGCCCCAGACGAGGATGTTGTCGTGGATTGAGACGCAGCCTGTCAGTCCTGTCAGTGCTGCGGCGATGCGGTCATGGAAGATGTCGGAGGCCGGTGATGCTTCAAAGGACAAGACCTTGAACCGGTGTAGACCTTCGTGCGCACGGAACGTGCTCAGGGCTCGGGACTCTTCCGCCAGTGCGATTTGGTGAAAGCCGTGGCTCATGTCAAGCTCCGAGAACACTGTGGCTCCTGCCAGCATGTGTCTCATATCTTGTACTGTCGTCACGTGTCTTAGGGTGCGTCTGATCGCCTTGTTGGGCTCCCGCATATCTATGTTCATTCTGATTTGTCCTGGCTCCTTCTCGTCCGTGATGACGACGTTGGAGATCCAGGTACAGTCCTTGTTGGATCTCATGTCTTTGATCTTACCTTCTTCTCGTAGCTCCTGAAGGTGTGCCGACAGTCGCTCCTGATACGCCAGTGGGACTGGGCGGTAGGGTGTAGCGACTGGTGGTACCGTGAGGCCCACGTGGAAAGACACTTCTTCGCCTTTTAGGAGTCCTATTCCTTCGAACGCCTTGGCGTGCTTGTGGGTGATGTCGCTGATTATCTCTTGAGAGGGATGTTTCTTCGTCCCTGCTGGTCTTGACCGCTATCCCGGAGGATCTGAGCGAGTCTACGATGCCGGCTACTGGAACTGCTTGCCCCTCTTGGGATCCGGCGGCGTCGATCCTCAGGATGCCCAGTGCCTTGGCATCTCCGTCTCCCAGGAGCGATTCTGCTTGTGGACTGTCCACAACGTACAGGACCGTGCGGTGTCGGCCCCCGTTGCGGCTCTCCAGGGTGGCGCTGAGCTCCCCTGTGACTTGCAGTAGCGACTTGGTGCCGTACGGGCGCAGTTTCACGGACGATGGCTGGAGTGGGCCCAGAGACGTGTGGTACATGGTGACTGGGATCAGCGTCTTCTACAGCCCGAGTCGACGTAGAATGAGGCTTCCGTGCCATTGATCTTCACCCACGCCAGGTTGGCATGCGCCGAGCTGAGTCGGCTGACGTCCAGGATGCGGCCGATACCGTCTTCATCATACTGGTAGTCCTCTTCAGCATCCGCTGTGAATCGACCGCTGGACTTCGAGCAGCTTGCAGCACCCACGAAGTGATTGCGCTCCCCACACACGACGCAGGTCTTTCCGCGGGCCGGGCAGCGTCCCTGCGGGTGTGGTCGGTAGTGCGGCGGGCAGTTTCTGCATCGTGACCGTGGAGCCACTGAGGTCGTCTTGTCTTGGTTTGAGGGTCTGCCCGGTGAGGAACTGTAGCGACCGCCTCTCGTTACTCTCGCTACCATTTCGTTCACATCTTCTTGGCTATAGAGCTTCTTGACATGCTCGCCAGCTTCGGCCTTGATTGCGCCACTCGACTTTCGCGACTGTTCATAGCCTAGGGCTGTCTTGATCAGAGACTTGAGGTCTCTTTGGCTAGTGCCTCCTGTCGTAGTTTGTCAGCTGACGTCCCAAAGACAAACGCGTCCTTCTGTGCTCTTTCCCTTGTGTAGGGATGTACGTCTAGTTGACACTGTGTTGACAAGGTGTCTAGCTCGTTGAGGAATTCCATCACCGTCTTGTCCCCTTGGCGCGCGTGCATCAGCCTGAACATCGCCATGGAGAGGTTCACGTGGGCGCCACAGTGGGCCCTGATCAGGGTGATGGCTGTCTTGTAGGTGGTGGGTGGTGTGGCCTCAGTGTCCACCCCTGCTGCCTTGGCTAGTCGGCGGAGATCACGTACTCCCTCAGCAGTAACAGGTTGAGGCGCCGTGCCTCATCTTGGATGCCGATGGATGCCAGGAGCAGTGCAGTGTGCTCTATCCATTCTTCAAACGTGTCGAGGTAGGTAGCTGGGTCATTGCCGAGGGGGGCAGGGCTTCCCGGCCGTCGCGAGGCCTGGGTCTACAACTGAAGCTGCCATCCTCGTCGCCAATGTAATAAAGTCGAAAGGCTAGCGTGTAGTCTTAGTCTTTATTGGAGGCCAGCACATCTGAGAACAGTAGGAGACAGTAATCATTATATACGATCACTACACAGCCCAGCCACAGCCACAGCCCATACTGAAGTAGCCATAAGTCAGCCAAAACTAAAGATATTGCTTTAAAATTCGGTTTGGGTATTGTCTATACTTCGTGCTCCAATATATTCCGGTTTTTGAACAAGTTTGGAAATTTTGATTTTGTGGATTTTTCTCCAATTTTTTTTCTTTCTTCATAAAATCATATATAATATCAAATCATATGAAAAGGCCGGAATATATATTGGAGAACCAAGTATGGAGGATGCCCAAACCAAATGTCAAAGCAATATCTTCGTTGACTGACTTATGGCTCCCTAAGCTGTGGCATACGCATAAATTCACAAAGCACCAGGTCATTGCCTTGAGGGGCGCCACCCGATCGACAGGGCCGCCACCAATATTGGCGAAATTTTGCAGGGAGGGGGGGGGGCGCCTCTCCTTCCACACTGTGCGGAAGGAGAGTCACTGACCGGAGGGGCGCTGTCACTCGCCGGCGGGGCGTGGTCACTGGCCGGAGGGGCGCTGTCACGGGCCGGAGAGGCGTCGTCTATGGCAGGGGACGCCCTTGCTGGCCGGGGGCGCCGTCACTAGCCGCAAGAGTACCGTCACTGGCCGGGGAGCGTCACTGGCCGGAGTGGCGCCGTCACTGGTCAGAGGGGCGTTGTAACTGATCGGAGGGGCGCCAGCTTTGCACGGGCGCCTCGGGTCCAAAGGACCAGGTCATGACCTGCATGACCTGTTAGTTGATACTCGGTACGCCACTGTCCCTAAGTATGATGGGCCTTGCTTGACTTTGTATTCGAAATTTCCAAATAAGCTTGGCGCGTCTGGCGCTATTTTCGATCTGGAGCGATTCCTACAACCAACGTAAGTTAAAAAAACGTCGCGTTTTGGCGTCAAAGTTTATAGCGCTGAATAGCGTGCGTGGAACGCATTTCGACAGTATTTGAGGAATTGTGACTGGGACTTGTGCATCGTTGTTTTCCTTTTCCCTGTAAACAGGTAGCCAAATACAATTCACACTTTGTGAATATGTGGGTAAAGTTAATATATTTCATTGTCAAGGTTATTTTAAACTGGGCAGAACTCGGCAGACTAGCTAAACATGTAGCCCGCTTGAAACTTGAAAGTTAATATTATGTTAATGTAGTGGGCCTGAGGCCAGCAATTACCGCCAAGGAGAGCCTCTGCCAGACGCCCAATGCAATTCATTTGCCTATTTTCCAAATTTGTACAAACAATTGGGAAAACTTTTGTCATGCCGCGAAGCGGGGGAAATTTTCCCAGTTTTTGGCTGTGGATAGATATATTTTGACTGCTGCAAAGGCGATACATTGTTAACTTTCCTCCCCTGCTGGGGGCGGTGGGACAAAGCATAGTTTACCCCCACCCCCATGAACGGTATTGGGGGGGGGGGGGGGGCATGACCTCGTTGCCCCCCTGGATCCACCTTTGGATCTGCCTTTCTGAAGGACTTGTTGTCTGTTGGCTGGTTGGTGCTGTATCGACCTCTAGTGAACACCCGTGCCACGATGTCGTCAACCTCTTCCTTCCTCAGAGTACAGTTTCTTCAGTGGCTCTCCAGCTTCGGCCTTGATTGCCCCACTAGACCTCCTGGACTGCTCATACCCCATTGCTGACTTAATCAGCGTCTGCAAGTCGGGGTCTTTAGCCAGGGCTTCCTGTCGGAGCCGGTCGTCCGACGTACCGAAGATGAAGGCGTCCTTCTTGGCCCACTCTTGTGTGTACGGGTTGCTGTCCAACTGGCACTGTGTGGAGAGGTCATCCAGTTCATCTAGAAACTCGGTCACTGTTTTCTCACCTTGTCGTGCATGCATGAGTCTGAACATGGCCATCGACAAGTTCACATGTTTTCCGCACAGCCAGTATCTTGGTAATGGCCGCCTTGCATGTGGTAGGAGACTCAGACTCGGTGTCGACCCCTGCTGCCTTGGCCAGCTTCCGAAGATCCCGACCTCCCCACAGGAGTAGCAGGTTCAGTTTCTGAGTGTCGTCCTTGACGCCCAACGAGTTGATGAGGAGGCTGGCATGCTCGAGCCACTCCTCGAAGATGTCGAGGTATCTGGATGGATATGTGCCCAATACGCAATATGAACGGTCTGCCACGCGACTTCGAGTGCATGTCTGCTGGCAAGTTCATGAGAGAGCTGAAGCGTAGCCTGGGGCCAGGGCGCCATACCTGACGTGACATGCGAGGTGCACTGAGTTTTATGCGTGTGTGGAAGTGTGAAAGTGCATGCTGATGTGTTTGGAATTGTACCCTGTGTAACCTGCCAACATGACAAACAACTGTAAAAACCTCATTCGTGTGGATAATTCATGCTGTAATACATACATACATACATACGCAGGGCCTGCCGGCGGTGGCGAGGCTGGCATCCAGTCTGTGCGCCATCCTCGTCGCCAGTGTAAATACGTGTCTTCTAACGCAGTGTATTCAGTTCTGGGAGGCCACACATACGTCTGATTCGGACACTGTGTTCAGTCACTCACTACATATAACATCACCCGTCGTGTGCAACGTCCGTCGCTATGGAATTACTGTGAGAGAATGTACCGTAAAGTTTGGTGACGATAATCCCACTCTTATATTAAAGACGATTAATGTCCGTGTGTATGTATGTATGTACATACGTACGTATGAAAGCAATATTTTGCCGTGCCACAGCGTGGAAACGGCATGAGCTGCGACGGCGAAATTTGCCCACATAAATCAGATATTTACGAACTTGGATTTTTCGCCGAATTCGGAGCGCGTGCAACGTCTGTGACGCACGTGGGGGCCCATTTTTTTTTTTGGGGGGGGGGGGCTTGCGACCGCCGCTGTCAGTGCTGCACGTGCCGTCAAATCAGAAAGCTGGCTGGATTCTTAGACGAATCTTCTACACATCTGACGCCTAAACAGCGCACAATTTGAGTCTTGGTTTGGATACGCAGTGTTCAGAGATGCAGGTTGTTGATTACGAGCGAGCGAGAAGCACTCGCTCGTCCTTTCGTGGTGTATGGGGAAAATCTGACTATGAGCAGCCCGCCCGGCCCAACCCGACCCGACCCGACCCGTGGCGACGCTTTTGAGAAGCTTATATCTCTGCAACCGCACGTCCGATTGACGAGCGGACTTCTTTTCTGAGCAGCCCCATCTAACCTACCCTGTTTGAGACCAGAACCGACTCATGTGGGTGACTACCACTGCACGTGGCGCGAGCCGCGTGAGGGGTGTTGAAAAGTGTTTTCTCGCAAAAACTCCGCAACGGCTGGGCAGATTATGTGCAAATTTCGTGTGTGGTTAGGGACCCTCAGCCGTCACTTTCACACAACTCGGGGTGGGGTAACTCTGCACGTGCGCACGTGCACACCACTATTCTATATCTCAGGAACGGCTGAGCCGATTGTGTTCAAATTTGATGTGTGATTAGGGACCTCTCAGCCGCCGCCTTTCCACAAGCCAGGGGTGGGATGGCTTTGCACGTACGCACGTGTACACCACTCTTCTATATCTTTGGAACGACTGAGCCGATTGTGTTCAAATTTGGTGTGTGGTTAGTGACCTCTCAGCCCCCACTTTCCCACATGTCAAAGGTGGGTGTCTCTGCACGTGCGTACGTGCGCACCTTTTTTGTATCTAAGAAACTACTTACCCGATCAAGTTGAGATTCCCCATACATTTCCTTCGCGCTCGCTCATTCATCGCCAACTACGGCGCCTTACTGGTATATTTGAGGCTTCGTGAAAAACATACCCTCTTTGCTTTAGTGTAAATCATATACCTATGTTATGTATTTTAAAGTGCATTATAATTTACGGGAAGATTGTAAAACGAAATGGACACACAATATGGCAAGGAAAAGGACAACTATATGAGCTTCGGACCAAGAAAAGAATGGGATAAAATGGGCAGGTACTCGAGTTGTGATACCTTTGGTTTCGCTGCAATAAACATGTGTTTACAATCCCCTTTTTCATCTTTGTACCTTTGCATGAATTAGACGAATTGTGTTTCTGATTTTCCAGATACTTCTGATTCTGATTCAAAATTCTGAACTTTCCAGCAAAAATATTCATCTGAAAATTTATTTAAGTTCGTTTATCGCCGTCTATCACTTTTGCACCAGTTGAAACACAAAATAGACACATGAATACCGACAGTTTGCGGATATATTCAATACGTATCAATAAACTGCATTCGGCCCATCACATAAGTAAACCACTAAACATGGCGATATGTGCAGCCATTCTCCGTCTCATCACCGACGTTCACTGCGAGACACATCAGTGTCATCACCGACGTTCACTGCGAGCCACATCAGTCTCATCACCGACGTTCACTGCGAGACACATCAGTCACATCACCGACGTTCACTGCGAGACACATCAGTCACATCACCGACGTTCACTGCGAGACACATCAGTCACATCACCGACGTTCACTGCGAGATACATCAGTCTAATCACCGACGTTCACTGCGAGACACATCAGTCTCATCACCGACGTTCACGGCGAGACACATCAGTGTCATCACCGACGTTCACGGCGAGACACATCAGTCTCATCACCGACGTTCACTGCGAGACACATCAGTCACATCACCGACGTTCACTGCGAGACACATCAGTCTCCTCACCGACGTTCACTGCGAGACACATCAGTCTCATCACCGACGTTCACTGCGAGACACATCAGTCTCATCACCGACGTTCACGGCGAGACACAGATGAGTTGGGCTGTGGAATGTTGGGTTGAGTTGGGCTGTGGAATGTTGGGTTGAGTTGGGCTGTGGAATGTTGGGTTGTGTTGGGCTGCGGAATGTTCGGCTGAGTTGGGCTGTGGAATGTTTTCCGTTGATGACATTATTTTTGCACAGCAACAGACACGTTTGACATCGCTTTAAAGAATGACGATACAAGCGGATGAGCAGTTACGATTGTAAAATGCCAGTTAGTGTACGTTTAAATATTAGTTCCAGTCTCCAGGATTGGACACTCAAAGATCACCGAAGTTTGAAAACAATGAAATGAACAATGAAACAATGAGCTAACTTCTTAGTTAATCCAGCCATACAGTTGAGGTAAGACTGACTGATATAATTTGTTCCAGTACTGCACGAGAACAGATGATATGACGATAAAACAACGCATAGGTTCGGGGAAAACACAGACCAGCATCTATATTACTATTTGATAAGCGTCTGTCTGTCTGTCTCGTCTGTCTGTCTATTTATCCGCCACGAATTGATCTAATTAAAGCGGTAATTATACATTGCAGTACCACATTGATATAAGCACGTGATGCACGCGATTTTAAGGCTTTCAAACGAGTTTACGGATACTACCGAGTGGTATATAATTCATACATTTCCGACGCATTTGATACGATAGTTTTAAGACAGCTGTAGGTTGGGCAGTTTTGGGCGAAGGTTTGTGCTGTAACTAACATTGAAGGAGGTGTTAAGAAATATTTTACCGTAAAACACAGTTTACGGATACGGGTACATCACTTCACTCCAGTCGAAAGCCAATCAGATCCAATCACGGGCATTACAGTGTCACAACCAATGAGAAGCCACCACGGAATCACTGCGAAACGAAGGTCATCGACATACGGTACGGCATATATCAATGAACATATACACTAAGCCGGGGTGGAGTTTTCACGGGTTTAATGGGTGTATAACGGGTGTCATAGGTGTACGACGGGTATAATGGGTGAGTGCTGGCTATAACGGGTTTATCACGTGTTCCACAGGGACACAACGGGTACCACGGGTGTATTGGGCACCGTAGGTTTTTGACGGGTACCTCGGGTGTATGACGGGTACAAAAACGTATTATTGGTACGACAGGTGTCACGGGTAGTACGGGTTATCAATCCCTAATTGCCTTTCCCTGGCTTGCACCACCACTTGACCTGTAATCGCCCAGCGGAGCGGACGGGTTAGCACTAGTAGTCCCTATGCCGTTCGTCAACGGGTTCAGTCTCAATAGATGTATCTGCACTCAAACTCAATTAGGATAGCTTTCGATCCTTTCAATGGGTAGGTTACGTACAAGTTAGGGCAATAAACATGGATATTTCTAAACAAAGCCGATTCGAGTTTGTGTCTACTCCCGCCACCGAAGCGTGTCATATAGGTACGTACGCAAAATTATGCACGTTTTTGCGAGAAGAACACAATGAGAAAGGAAAACTCGGTGTGTTAGCTCAATCCAAACCTTTGTACATTCTCAAGCAAATAAGCAGCCAGAGTCTAGAAGAGGGAACTCAGAGTCAGATTAGTTATTTTCATTTAAGTGCCCACGGAACAATCACTCCTCATTCGCTAAATTGGTTCGCATTTGTTTCGTATGAGTTTCCACCACTCGTCTTTTTCTGAGCACGGAACAGTCGCACGTCTAAAATACGTGCTTGCCTATGAAACGGGGCGAAAAAGACTTTGGACGATACAAACGGGTTCCTTTCTAATCTGCAAGTCCACGCCGTCTCAAAAACCACAGTCCAAGCCATCGATAGGTACTAGTTGGCCCTCTGACCTCTGACCTCTGACCTCTGACCTCTGACATCTGACATCTGACCTCTGACTTGACTTCTGACCTCTGACCCGACCTCTGACCTCTGACCTCTGACATCTGCCATCTATCTTCATCATGGTGGCATACACCTGCTGTCAGGTTACTTAAAATAGTTCACCTTTAACATGGCGTTTTTAACTGAGATGGCAGAACTGTGGAGTAGGTCGAACAATGGGGTGTGGTGAAATAATTTCTTCGCTACGCTAAGTAATTCTGATTCTGATTCGACCGGATTCCACCGGCGGTAGATTTGTGGAAATCATCATGTACTTGAAATGAAACGTAATGTATAGATGGCGCCACCATTAGGGAAGGGCGGAATGGATATGACAATTAGTTATGTTAGAGGGTGAGTATGTTAAACTGTTAGTTTTAGGTATGGGTTTAGGTAGCGCCATCAAGGTTAACGAAATACAATACAAACAAATATACATACAGCATCTGGAGACAAATAACAGCCGAGAGTCATCACCGGCCGGCCGAGGCGGCGGTCCAACTGTCGGGGGCCGAGAGTCATCACCGGCCGGCCGAGGCGGCGGTCCAACTGTCGGAGGCTGAGACCACACTGGCCGGCCGAGGCGGCGGTCCAACTGTCGGAGGCTGAGACCACACTGGCCGGCCGAGGCGGCGGTCCAACTGTCGGAGGCTGAGACCACACTGGCCGGCCGAGGCGGTGCAGTCTTACTGTCAGAGGCCGAGAGTCATCACCGGCCGGCCGAGGCGGTGAATTTCGACACAGAAACAAAATAAAGATTCGGTGTCAGGCCTATGGAACTTCGTCGGTATTATGGAGTCATACCCGCTGACGTCAGATTTGCGTCATACGCAGATTCCGCCGCAAACTAGCCGTAACCAGGGTAAGTTGAGCCGCAGCCGCATTGCGGTGTTCGCGTGTACCGTGAAACTGCGTGACCGTGACCGTGAAACCGTGAAACTGCGTGACCGTGACCGTGAAACCGTGAAACTGCGGTGGGTTACGAGAAACCATCGATTTTTGTGAAGTACCTAGGCAGAGATATGGTATCGACCGATTCAGAAACTCAAGCAACGCTATTTTGCGTAACGTATGTCACTAGTCCACCATTATTGTATGCAATACTTCCATATCTGAGCTGCCATATGCATGACGTCATACAATGCCATGCAGGTGTTTGAGGTCATTAAGGAGAAAAGAGAAACATGCTATTTTTCGACGGATATCCATCTATCGTCCGAAGAAATGCCATATTCGTTGTTTTTAGCTCAACATACTCCGTATAGCGACATTTCAAGACAGCTTTCAAGGTGACCTATTCACTTGAAACTAGCTGTCGAACAATCTTTGACAGCCTCGCCAGTACGGGCCTCGGGCGCGTCACCCAGATATTCCGAACCTATCGAGTTCAATCACAAAAGGTTGCGAGCCTTTTGCGTGCTACACTCATGGGCGTAACCACCACTGGGGATGGAGGGGGGGGGGGGGCCCGTCCCCCCAGCATTTCCGGATTTTAACATTACGCCTATGGGCGTTGCATGGAAAGAATCGACTTCAAAGTGCCTCCGTCCCCCCCCCCCCCCTACTTTCGGAAGGTGGTTACGCCCATGGCTACACTCTCGCCCTCTCTCTGTGTGGACTGCACATTCATAAAACACTGCCACACTTCATACATTCACAATCACATAATACAAACACAAAGACAAAACAAGTTATCTGAATTACGAAAGTACCGCCAGGGACATAGTCCATAAGAGCACGACCGAAGGCAAAAGTGCGATGCCACCGGCGGCGGTCTGTCGGGACGTGCTGCCATCTTGCAACTCAGACAGGTACTTGAAGTGCGGCATGAAGCCGCCGCAGGTCGGGAAGCCCTCCGGCGTTTTCGGCAGGTGTTCACGCTCGCCGACGTGGAAAATGAGCGCCATGCCCACCTCGGCGTGGAAGTTCATGTGACAATGGAACAGCCACCAGCCTGAAATTAATTAAAGTCGCTATTATACATATATAGATTCTCTAAGCTACTGAAAAGCGATGTTGATGCTTGATAGTTGATCAGTCTACCCAAGATAATATGCTATTGTAACTATATAGCTAACCATGTAGCTAAATACGATTAGTATAAACTAGCTAACTAAGAAACTAACTAGTACAAAAGTATAGATACTGACAAGAGACAACCCAAGTAATGACTGGTTATCAACATCATTAATCTCGAGACAAGTAACTTCCACGGCTATATAGCACAAGTTAAGGACAACTATTTCAAGAAGATATGCACTTCCACCAAACTAAGCTTCCCAACAAACTAGTTTCCCAATGGAAAACACAATTCTAAAGAACAGTGTTGTCCAATGGTTCAACCAACCTTCGCTTACGACAACGCCTCCCGCACCTGGATTCGAACCCACGTCTTGACACCCCAGTTGACACCGTACCTGGATTGGTGGCGTGGAACCTGACTGCCGTGTACCCGCCGTCCGGCACCGTCACAGTGTCCTTCAGAGGCGCGCGGTGCAGCTTGCGGGGCACCAGGCCGGCCCTGTCCCTATCAATGACCGCCTGACGCGTCACCTGGTGGCCGAGACGTTCCATGGCGACCACTCGGAACGAGTTACCGTGCAGGTGCAGCGGGTGGTTGGCGTCGTATGTGAAACCTGCACAGAAACACAGACCACGTATATGAAACCTGTCAGGGACAGGAGACGGATCGCACGTGAAACCTGCACAGAAACACAGACCATGCATACAAATCTCGTCAGGGACAGGAGACGGATCGCACGTGAAGACTACACAGAAACGTGACTGGCATTCTGACTGTTCGCCATCTATCGGAGGCCTGCGTTACTACTGTTTTCCTATAGATGTCGCGTCGCACCGTGCACAGTTAAATAGATCGGTTACTTGCGAGTTCCGTAACGTCCTGCGGCTGTCGCGGTAGGTATGTGAAACCTCCTGTACTGAACACATACTTACGCTGCTGCTGACCTGGACATGTACAAGAAGTAAGAACAATAGTTAGCAGCAGCAAGGACATGGTTCCCCATTTTTGACGACCTGAATGACTCGTTAGTCGTTACCGCCCCCGCCCATTGCGCAGGCCGCGTAAACCGATCTATTTAACTGTGCACGGTGCACGGTTCTTGGCTTCAAGCTATGCGGTACAGCATAACTTCAGGCGTTTACTACTAGTGCCATCTAGGAACAAGAATGTAAGTTGATATGTGTGCTGTTGTTCTTGGTCTAAGCCTCCGAATCTATGATGTATGAAATTCACTGCTCTGGTAACTAGAAGGTAGTGGATTTCAATGTATATTTATGTGTATTTTACTGTTATAACTAACGGGGCTCGGTCATTTCATTTATGGCCACACAAAAAAACCGACACACTCCGATTTCGATGACAATTGGTACACCTGTAGTGTAAAGTGAAAGAAACATGCATACCCACTTTTAGCTCTAAGTGACCACAACGGTCAAATTTAGAGGTCATCCAAGGTCACGTTGTTTTTCGTACTTTAGATCAACGAACGCCTATATCCTCAGTGCTAATAGACTTAGCGGAATAAAATTAATATCAAAGTGCTCCACAGGGATGGACCATTCGGCAATTGGTGGGCAAATCCGCGTAACCTCTATATGACCTTTGATCTGATGAGGTTAAAATAATATTTTTGTTTTCTCTATCGGTTTGCCTGCTCGTAACTTGGCCAAACTTGGCTAAACGAATGAACGTAACATCCTTTGGGAATGTGCAATAAAGAATGACAGAAACTTATCAACTTTCTGAGATACCACCCTTTGAGTATGGTAAGGAAGTGAAACGGAGAAATGCCCCGAGGCTATTTCCATGTTTCTGGCGATAATGTGGGTTTCTTTGGCCCGATTGACGTGACATTTGGTGGATAGTGTCCGTTTGACGAATTATATCAGTTTCCAGGGTTTCAGCCCGACATGACCTAGCATGACCTGATAATAGTGTATGGCCCTCACAGATACGTATTGCCTATGTTAGGAACGGTTCATAAATTACGTTACTTAGTCCTATTTGGACTATTTTTCACCACATGTTAGCAAACATATCAACCTTATCAACCATGTAACGCTTCGGCTGGAGATTCCCCCCCCCCCCTGAGCATAGCGAAATTAATGAACGGCCCCTTAACGGGCCGGGAAGTACGTGTGACGAAAAATGTCGATTCCTCGTGAATAAATGTACTGACATGTTCTTCTTGTTCTCGTTTTGCAGTCGTTGTTGCTTGTGATCTCAAATATGGTCTTCGGATATCGACGCCAGTATCCCTCAGCGCGTCATGAGTCGGGGTTCGTAATCTCCCCCTCATCACGCGCAGTCATTATCACCTCGCTATCGCACGACCCCCCATCTATAAATTGAAAAAGGATCTAGTGTTCGTATACCGCTTCTAAAATCCATGTTACGTCAAGCGTGCCTCCGAAAACGGTTACACACAAATTGCCGGTGTTCAGCATTGCCGGCGTTAAGGGGCCGTTCATAAATTACGCTACGCTCAGGGGGAAGAGGGGGGGGGGGGGGGGGGGGGGAGGGTCGTCAGCCGAAGCATAACATGGGGGAGGGGGGGGGGGGGGGGGAGAGGTGTGTGAAAATAGTCAAAATAGCGTACGGAATTTATGAACGATTCCCAACATAGGTAATACGTATCTGTGGGCCATACACTATTTCTAGGTCATGCTAGGTCATGCGAAGTCAGGTCAAGCTGGAAACCTGAAAACTGATTGAATTCGTAAAAGGAAGCTACCCTAAGCTAAGCTAAGTTTAAGAAGCTAAGTTAGAAGCTAAGCTAAGCTAAGCTAAGCTACCCTAAGCTAAGCTAAGTTTTAGAAGCTAAGTTTGGCCAAATTACGAGCAGGCAAACTGATAGAAAATACATTTTGTGATTTGACCTCGTCAGGTCAATGGTTATATAGAGGTCACGTGGATTTTCCCCTATTTCCGAATGTTCTAACCCTGTGTAGCACTTTTATATTAGTTTGATTCCGCTAAGTCATTAAGTCATTAGCACATAGGATATAAGCGTTTGATTGATATCCCGCGCGTTGTTGGGGTCTCCATCCGAACGCCCGGTGTTGAAGGGGGGGGGGGGGGGGTAAATTTTACCCCCCCTCGTATCTTCCGAACCAATAACCGCAGCGAAACGCGCAAGGCGGCGATCGAAAGCAAGCTCTCAGTGAGAAGAATCTAACGCATACCCGAAATTCTTAAAATAAGGTCACATGTCAGGTCACGGTCAGGTCAAGTGTCAACATTTAAGTATTTGTGTTTTTGTGCTATACTTTCCATCCAAAGCCTTGTATTGCAACTATTATCTCAAAAAGTGCTCCCAAATGTATAATGCATCTCCCATATAAGTAAAAGTGAAATTGTAAGCAAAGGTCAAGGTCAAGGTCAGGTCACAAATGGTCACAGGTCTACGAAAGCTATGCGACACATGTTGTATGGGTTATTTTACACGTAGAACTCGATAAAAGCAGCCATTTTCACAGCCTGAACCCATATAATGGCCCTCAGGTCAAGGTCAGCTCACAATAATAACACAATTTGAAATTGATTAATCTAAATAAACATTGAATGTTGCTAGACTAGTTTTGTCTTAGAAATACAGTGGCGGCATTTATTTGTCTGTATCTGGTCAGTAAAAGCAAAAAACGCAATTAAAAAAAATGACGTCATGAGTTACATGTACTTAGATAGCCATAAGTCAGTCAAAAATAAAGATAAGGCTTTGGAATTTGGTTTGAGCATCGATCATACTCGTTTCTCTGATATATCTTCCGGTTTTTTGAAAATCTAAAAAAAAACTTTTGAGGAAATTCTTCCCCAAAAATCAGTTTTTTTTTGCATTTTTTTGGGGTAAAAAACCCAGAATTGTGAAAATCCGAGATAGCCATTTTAAATAAAATGTTATGTCCTTTCTTCTGACGCTTTTTATTTGCGATTTGCATCAACAAGCTATTTTCTACGATTTTTTCTCTCAAACATTTAACCAAAAATGAAGACATGACGTCATTATCTCCCAAAATGTTTCACGAATTTCACTAAAATTTCCCAGAAGACGTGGAATTGATGCACCATAAGGTACCGTAAGTTTCACTTCGATATATGTTACAGTTTTCAAGTTATTGAGAAAATCCGGGAAGGGGGGGGGGGGGGGGTAAAATGTACCCCCCAGCGCCGCGCGGGATATAAAGTACGCAACAAAATCATGGCCTTGGATGACCTCTAAATATGACCCTTGAGGTCACCCAGAGCTAAAAGTGTGTATGCATGATTCTTTCACTTGACACTACAGGTGAAAACATTTTCATAAAAATCGGAAAGGGTCGGGGACCAAAATCCTCTTTTTGTGTGGCCAGACATGGAATGAGCCGGCTAGAACATGCCCATGCGTAGCATGATGTACGAAATACGATAACATTTCGTCCTGTTTTCCTTACGGCCACCTACCGCGATCGATGAAGAATAGTTCTGTGACTGCTCCCAGCGGTATGTGCAGGACGTGGGTACACTCGCAGAACTCCCGCTCACAGTCGCCGGCCGAACTGGCGTTACAGGTGGCGCTGAGATCGTCCGGCTGCGATAAAGGTGGCGCCATCGGCATCCGCATCGATATGTTGTTGAACTGCGGCGTCAGCATCTGGAGATGATGTGGCACTGCCGAAGCAAATGACAATTTGTGTTTATTATGTTTATGAGTGAGAGCAGAATTTCATCCACACAAAGGAGGGCTGATAACAGCGAGATGAAGAGTAAGTACGGGATGAAGAAATGTGAAAATACAGATGCAGATTAATAACTGGTTATTTTCTTCTTTCGTGAGGTTGAATTCAAGGTTCGTTAATTGACTCCCCCCCCCAAAAAAAAACAGATTGAAAAAGATCAATGCCAGGGGTATGAGACATAGCTAAAACATATATTTTGAGTTGTTTCGCCTCTACCAGCTACCTACATATTTTAATCAACTAGCTTAAAAAACCCGCATAACACATATTTAATTCGCTACGTACCGCTAAACACTGAGTAGTGCTGCTGGTGGTGGAAGTGCTTGTTGTCCACCTGGTTGAAGTCGTAGTCCAGGTAGAACTTGACATCGGCATGCTCGGCGGACGTGACGTCATCTGGGTCCAGTGACGTCAGATGGGAGACAGGCAGCTTCAGCGCTGTGTGCTCTGCATCATTAAATGGAGATATTTGCTGCGAACATAACGCCAGCGGAGAAATACGGTCAGATGAAATCACGGAAAAGTCCAGAGGTAAATACGTTATTGAAAGAAACGGCGATATTAGTTGAAAATATGAAATGAGAAATGCAGTTAGATGACAAAGGACAGCAGAAGAGCTTAATTGATTTCGTCATCGACAGAACACAATGCGACAGAACACAATGGAAATTTGCTGCAAACACACGCTCATGGCGGAATAGCGGCCTAAGACGACACAAAGAATGACAGCAGAATTGGATTCAGTCAGGGACAGAAATATGCATGTGGTGTTTTAAAAACGCCACGCAGCCGAACAATAGGTACTTCTGGAATGTATATTGTGTCCGAGAATGATTTCAGTGGAAGTCGTACGTTTCCGATTTTTACGATTGTTATTGCTGTTGAAATATCATATATGCATAAGTGAATAGGGTAAAGTTTGGTGACTTTGTATGATGAAGTTAGCTAAATTCGTGATTTGAAATATGTGTATTTCTGAAACCAGGTGCCGCTCCAATCGCGGTGCCACCAGGCTCGTGAACATACACTGCTATTCGTTGCGGCCGCAACCGTTGCCATGGTTTCTCACCTACACAACTTTGTTTGGACCAGGGTCTGCCACAGTGTCAGCATCTCTATTTTGGAAGCTGTGAGCGGTATGTGACTGCGTGGGCGGTCAGAGCTGTCCTCTCCGTGCAGTTGGAGAGCGATTTGAATCCTGGCCTCTCTGAGGAGGCGTGATTTGAATACTGGCCTCTCCTCGGTTAGGAGGCGTGATTTGAATCCTGACCTCTCCACGGCGAGGAGGCGTGATTTGAATTTTGAATCATGGCCTCTCCACGGTGAGGAGGCATGATTTGAATCCTGGCCTCTCCACGGTGTGGGTGGGGTGGGGGGGGGGGGGGGGGGGATTTGAATCCAGGCCTCTCCACGGTGAGGAGGCGTAATTTGAATCCAGGCCTCTCCACGGCGAGGAGGCGTGATTTGAATCCTGGCCTCTCCACGGCGAGGAGGCGTGATTTGAATCATGACCTCTCCACGGTTAGGAGACTTAATTTTAATCCTGACCTCTTCACGGTGAGACTGAGGAGGCGTGATTTGAATCCTGGCCTCTCCACGGTGAGGAGGCGTGATTTTAATTTTGAATCATGGCATCTCCACGGTGAGGAGGCATGATTTGAATCCTGGCCTCTCCATGGTGTGGGTGGGGGCGTGATTCGAATCCTGGCCTCTCCACGGTGAAGAGACGTGATTTGAATGCTAGACGGGCTGAGGTGCGTAGGAGCGATTTGAATACCAGCAAACAGAAGAAAAACACCTGCGTGTAGAACAGGGCTTCAGAGGTTTAGCTTCAGAGGTTTAGGCGTTTATTCGCCCACATTTGCACAACCAAGCGTCTTCGCGCGACTCGCAAGAACATAACCGTCAACACTTGAATAATTTATATAACATTTTATGAAGGTGTGGCAGGTGATGTAAGCACGTATCGAAACGCGACGAATTCAATGCAACACATTTATTTCGATGCCATGCACAGGTGTACTCACTACCTTGTCGAAACAAAGTGGCGCATTGATTGAAGGTTGCGATAGACACTGCCTCATTAATATGTATAAAGATACGTTACGCGGCGCCCGCCGGATGCGGACATTTGGTCGTCGAGCGACGCTAGCGCCACGCTGCAGACGCCGTGAGAACTAAACCGTTTAAATGGAGATATTTGTTAAAAATACCGACACAAAATGTTCGCAATCCACCGCATTACCAAAAATTAGGATACATTTGTATTTAACAAAAAAAATATATATTTGATCGTATCACCCTTATTCCGGGACCGTCACCAGACAATTGATGGACGAGACGGGCTTGCTGTCGCGCTGACATTAATGAAGTTTGATCCCTTTATGGAAAACCTCGCTCCTCTTTACAAAAAAACATGATACCACGCGATACTACATTAAAATATATTTCATTCTGTATCACTTTTGACTAAATTTACTTAAATTTCGAACCGTCACTTTGCGTCGGAAATCAGACATGCAGTTTTGTGGAATCACTATATGTAGAATTTCAGTGAAATTTAGACCATTTTATGAACAAAGCGTTCTCCAGTTTAACCCTCGCCCTACGGGAGTTTTTTTTTCTCACCTTCGCCCTACGGGGGGGGGGGGCTGACAGGCCCCTGTTAACTTCCAAACCAAGCAACTTAGAGCAATGCGGTAAGAACCAGCATGTTGCCTGTAATGAGAGGAATCTAACAGTATGCCATTTTTAGGTTTCAGGTCAACGGGTGACCTTCCAAGTCAAGTGAATGACCTCGGATTTACCACGTCCAGAACAGCGATTTTGCTCTTCAGAAAACCTCAAAATTAGGAATTGATAAATGTAAATAAAAGGCATGTTCCTAGACCAATTTTGTCTCAGAGATACAGAAAAGGTAATTATTTGTTCGTATCTTGTCAAAAAAAGTAAAAAAAAGAAGTTATTTTAAAAAATGATGTCATCAGTTTCTTACACTTAGGGAGCCATCACTCAGTCAAAAATGAAGATATTGCTTTGAAATTTGGTATGAGTATTGTTCATACTCAGTTCTCTCACATAGATTCCGTTTTTTTAAATATAGTTAAAATTTTGATTTTATGGGGATTTGTTTAAAAAAATCAGTTTTTTTTTAAATTTTAGGGGTCAAAAACCCAAAATTTTGACAATCCGAGATTGCCATTTTAAAGAGAATGCCATTTTGTATCTCTGGTGAATTGCGTTTGCAATTTCCTTTGAAACTGTTTTCTACGATTTTTCAAATATTTCTATTTTTTAACCAACATGACGTCATCAAAACGTCATTATTTCCCAAATTTCTCAACCAATTTCAGCGATTTTTTTCAGCATGCGTATAATTGTTGTAAACTCAGCTACTGAAAATTTCAGCAAGATGCACTGTATGTGTATAAAATATTCAAAAAAAACCTCAGGGGGGGGGGGGGGCTGTCAGGGGGGAACATTTTCAGTAGTAGGGCGAGGGTTAAGACAAACAACACACTGTATGATGAAGCATTGCATTGTCTATCGATAGGTATCAAGTTTGTAATAGTTTTCTTAAATTTCGAACGTCAAATAGGGCTGAAAATTAGAGATGCAACTTTAAAACCGAAAACTGAAGGTCAAAATTTGAATTTGATAAATTTAAATACAAAAGGCATGTTCTAGACCAGATTTGTCTCCGAAATATAGTGCTGACATTTATTTGTCTTAATGTGGTCATTAAAAGCCCCCAAAACGTAATTCTAAAATATGACGTCATGAGATACTCATACTTAGGGAGCCATATAAGTCAGTCAAATATAAAGATATTGCTTTGAAATTTGATTTGGATATAGTCCATATGTGGTTCTCGGACATATATTCCGGTTTTTAATGTTTAAAAATATATATTTTGAGGTCCTTTTCCCCCCAAAACAATTATTTGTTTAAATTTTGGGGTATCAAAAACCAACATTGTCAAAAATACGAGGTGGACATTTTGTAGCTATTGGCATTTTCTATCTTTTGGTTCTAGGATTGCATTTTTCTTAAAAAAATGGACTTTGTACGGCCTGTTCAAGTTTGGCTGATTTTTTTCGTCAAACTCGTGTGTAGTGACGCCACTAAATTTGCTATATCTCCAAACATTTTCGACGAAATTGCATCATTTTTTCACAAAAGGCGCAAAATTGATGTAGGAGAGAAGGTACCCGAAGTTCCGCGTTGATAGCTCTATTCGTTGTGTCTGTCCGCCCTAATCTCCGCATTAGCATAGGGCACGAAGCGAAACGACTGTATATAACGTTGAGAGGACAGGCTGCCGTTTATACGACTACTAAATAGCTGCTGTTGCACGCCCGATTTCGTACCACGGAATATCTCTGAGCACGCCCGAGCACGCCCGAGAACGACAGAGAACGACCGCCGAACGACCGAAAACGAGTGGGCACGACCAGGTACGGCCAGGCACGGCAAAGCATGCCAGAGCACGACTGGAGCAACAGATGAATGTGCCGATCAATGTGTGAATGTGCAAGGCAATGTACCGAACGTCCACCGTAGCCTGCCACATAGTCTACGACACGTGCTAAACACTGCTCTGAGCCGCGCGGGAGCACAGTGTCTAGACAAAGGCGCATCGATGGCATACAATGAGACAGCAGTAATGATGCACTACTCAATGCTGTCCACGTCACTCGGTGTTGGCATGGCGCCTGATCTGAAACATCGTCCACGTACTTTGCAATGTTAATTCTTAGGTATTTATTTATATATTTTCACTTCGTGAGACATTTCCGCAATATGCAACGTCTATTCTATGACACCAGTCGAACCATTTTTACAATAATTGGGCTTGGGTGTCGCAACATTCACACCCATTCACACCCATTCACACCCATTCACACCCATTCACACCCATTCACACCCATTCATACCTCCTCAGTCCGGGAGGTATGCATGCCCAGTTAATCAGTCTGAGATTGATATTTCGTGCTGCAATTGACAGTGACCATACGTCTCACCGGCTGGTTTTATTTCTGACAATTGCAGAGCGTCGCGGGCATCGACAGCAGCTAACTGTTTGGAGCCCTAGATTTGTATATGTTCCTGGAGCCGAATGTCTGGAGTCGAATGTCTGCACAGTGTTAAGTGTACATAGTTACACAAATCTGAGTAAAGATACAGCTACGGCAATGTGAGAAGACTGTTCGTTTGTATGGCAACTGCGAACTACGGAAGGAATACCAGTCCGGAATGTGTATGGAAAGAATGCCAGGAATACCAGTCCGAGATGTGTGACTAGCTGAGATATGTTTGTGAATCGTGTTCAGCCCCAACCCGAGCATCACACAGTCTCGACCTCTGCCGCCACCAGACCCTACGTCACAACGGCAGGTGAACCCCCTACTGGCGTTTCTGGAGGAGTAGGATACACAACCTCATGGCTTCAAGCATTGTCAGGGGCTCCGCCACAGGGGGGGGGGGGGGGGGGGGGGGGGGGGGGGGGGGGGGGGGGGCGGGGGAGGGGGACTCCCAACATTGTCGGATTTTAACATTACGCCTATTTTTTTCTTCTTTCTATGCCGCCACCCATGAACAGGTGACCAGGAGTGCCCCCGCCCTCTATCCCAACGACGCACATCACCTTACGTGAACACCAGAAAACAAAAGAGAAAATGTCGCGGCACTCCCAGCTATGAAATGGAATAATAAAATAAAAAAGCCAATGAAGAGAGGAGGGCGGTGGTGTGTTAGATGTGGTAAAAAAACGGAAGCATAACGCCTATGGACGTTGCAATGAACGAATAAACTTCAGAATGCCTCCGTCCCCCCCCCCAAACTTTCGGAAGGTGGCGGCACCCTTGAGCATAGCCATACTTACCCTTCCCTGGCGTTTGGTGGTCCAGTAGTCTATCTCCTGCTGCGGTACTGGCTCCTGCGCCCCCTTGTATCTGATCACCGCCACCTGGTGAGCCAGCGTATACCTCTCGTCACAGTCCATCAGGCCCTGCACCTTCAGCCAGTAGACGCCAGCGGGCTGGTCCGCAGTCAGGATGACGTCATAACGCTCCCCGGCGTAAATCACCACCGAGTCAGCTGGGAACAGAGTGTGACGTCATATGGTGAGGATGACGTCATAACGTTTCTCGGGGTAGATCACCACCGAGTCGGCTGGGAAGAGAGTGTGACGTCATATGGTGAAGATGCCGTCATAACGCTCCCCGTCGTAAATCACCACCGAATCGGCTGGGAAGAGAGTGTGACGTCATATGGTGAGGATGACGTCATAACGTTTCCCGGCGCATATCACCACCGAGTCGGCTGTGGCGAGAGTGACGTCATACGGTCAGTAACGTCATACAATAATGATGACGTCACACCCGTACTACACGCTGTTGGTTAACAGTAATTGCAGCAATAAACTGTAGGTACGAGGGCTGCAAAGAAGGTCGTCGATAAGTCTTGAGATAATATACAAATATGAAAAAGAAAGATAAACAAAGGCTGAAAAAGATACGTAAGATAAAATGTTGGAGGCGAAGGAGCGTCTACAAATTTCAAATAACAATGGCGGCTGCTTGAAAGAAAATAAACACTATTCATGACAGTTCATGAATTTCGATCACGATTCATTCATCATTCATTCATTCATTCATTATTCATTCAATATTCACTGACGATTGCTGAAGGTGACTTTCCACTGACCAGTGCTATATAACCTGTGACATTTACACCGGTTCCTGAGCCGTAGTGAGAGGCCTAACATCGTGATATGCGGAACATCCGGAGACTCGCCTGAATACCTGGCGAGGATTAACAGACTGAACGCCAGCCCCGGCATAGCAACACGCACGGCAGGTACCCGGATTTGGACATGATATGCACCTCTGATCCGTTGAAACTGATAGCGGATACTGGTACCAAACAAGACCTCGCATTCTACGCAGTAGCCGAAACACGAAATTCCCCCTTCACTCACATTTGAAAATTTCCTCAAAGCTGCCCCTCAATCCACTCATAGAGTTTAAAACTCCGAACGATTTGGACGCCTTTTTACGTTTTTACGGTTTTTGCCGTTTTTACTTTTTACGGTTTCTAGGTCTTTCTTACATTAACAAAATATTTTAACGATTTTCTCGTTTTTACGATTTTACGTTTTTGAAGTTCTCACATATTTTGTACCACTCCGACATTACTGTTTCTCTACCTGCCCCGTATCAGTACCCGTGTGGTTCGGCCTCTATTGGTTCTGCTTACCCTCTTCTGGCTTCACGTTGTTTCCGTCTGAAGCGATGACGGTCAAGGTGTGGTTATCCACGGAGACCGACAGAGGACAGTTCATAACACCGTTACTGACCAGACGCAGACGGTGCCTCAGGCCCTGTCGAGGTCAGCAGAGGTCAGCAGAGGTCAGCAGAGGTCAGCAGAGGTCAGCAGAGGTCAGCAGAGGTCAGTAGAGGTCAGCAGAGGTCAGTAGAGGTCAGCAGAGGTCAGAAGAGGTCAGCAGAGGTCAGCAGAGGTCAGGGGAGGTCAGAAGAAGTCAGCAGAGGTCAGCAGAGGTAATCAGAGGTCAGCAAAGGTCAGCAAAGGTCAGCAGAGGTCAGTATATGTCAGCAGAGGTCAGCAGAGGTCAGCAGAGGTCAGATGAGGTCAGCATAGGTCAGCAGAGGTCAGTAGAGGTCAGCAGAGGTCAGAAGAGGTCAGCAGAGGTCAGTAGAGGTCAGCAGAGGTCAGAGAAGAGGTCAGCAGAGGTCAGTATAAGTCAGGAGAGGTCAGGAGAGGTCAGCAGAGGTCAGCAGAGGTCAGCAGAGGTCAGCAGAGGTCAGCAGAGGTCAGCAGAGGTCAGCAGAAGTCAGGAGAGGTCAGCAGAGGTCAGAAGAGGTCAGCAGAGGTCAGCAAAGGTCAGCAGAGGTCAGCAGAAGTCAGCAGAGGTCAGGGGAGGTCAGAAGAAGTCAGCAGAGGTCAGCAGAGGTCATCAGAGGTCAGCAAAGGTCAGCAAAGGTCAGCAGAGGTCAGCATAGGTCGGCAGAGGTCAGCAGAGATCAGTAGAGGTCAGAAGAGGTCATCAGGGTCACCAGAGGTCAGTATAGGTCCACAGAGGTCACCAGGGTCACCAGAGGTCAGTAGGTCACCAGAGGCTAGCAGGGGTCAGCAGAGATCATCAGAGGTCAACAGAGGTTAGCTGAGGTCGGCTGGGGTTACTGTAGGTCACCAGTTGTCACCAGAGGTCACCGGAGGTCAGGTCACCACATCATTACTAACCATTCTCATACGATGTCGCCGACCTCGCCAACGACATTAATTAACTAATTACCCAAAGACACATCACAAAATCTGCCTTTGATGAATTATGTAACTACAATTTTCTGGAAACGAGGGGGTAAATAAATGTACACAAACAGACGGCATTTGTAAACACTGTTCTCTTGGCTGTTGACTGTTCTCTCATTAACTTTTCCATGAGATGATGGAACAGTCGACCTTATCAACTCTATCTACTCTATCACGTCTATCACGTCTATCACGTCTATCACGTCTATCACGTCTATCACGTCTATCACGTCTCTCACGTCTCTCACGTCTATCACGTCTATCACGTCTATCACGTCTATCACGTCTATCACGTCTATCACGTCTATCACGTCTATCACGTCTATCACGTCTATCACGTCTATCACGTCTTTGCAAAGCTAACCCAGCCAACAATGATATGTAAGTCTATTGCAGTTTTTAGCACGACCCACACGCCGCTGATAGGAAAATGGATGATGATGATGAATGCCGATGAAAACGTCTCTGCTGTAGGGCACTCCACCTCTCCCGCCAGCAGAAGTTAATTTGAGACCACCCCGTTCACTATGCACCCTCTTAAACATCCCGTGCATGTGACTGGTGGCTGACCCTTTGGACGACGAACTCCGCCAGCGGAGTGTGAGAGCTGTTCCTGTGGTGGCCCACTGGGCGGCCGCGGGCGTTGATGAGAATTGTGTCCGGTTTGTTCGTTCCAATAGAGTGGTGATGGGAGACGAACCTGGAAAAACGCACACGAAAGTGATAGGAATGACACTATTGAAGTCTGTCAACGCCTAGTGAATATCAGGTGCCTTCAGAAAAAGAGTCGAGGTCACGCTCACAATCACAGAAACAGTCACGCCGATCACACTAACAGCAGACATGTTCACCGATCACACCAACAGCAGAAATGTTCACACCGATCACACCAACAGCAGAAATGTTCACCGATCATACTAACAGCAGACATGTTCACCGATCCCAGAATATCAGGTGTCCAGAACAGACCGTCTCACCTTTCCACGGGCGTCTCTCTGATCCAGTCTGCGAGCAGGATCTGGTGTTTAACAGGATTTGTTGTTTAACAGGATCTGGTGTTTAACATGATCTGGTGTTTGACAGGATCTAGTGTTTATAATGATTTGTTGTTTAACAGGATCTGGTGGTTAGCAGGATCTGGTGTTTATAAGGATCTGGTGTTTAACAGGATCTGGTGTTTAACAGGATCTGGTGTTTAACAGCATCTAGTGTTGAGAATGATTTGTTGTTTAGCAAGATCTGGTGGTTAGAAGGATCTGGTGTTTATAAGGATCTGGTGTTTAACAGGATCTGGTGTTTAACAGGATCTGGTGTTTAACAGGATCTGGTATTTAACAGGATCTAGTGTTTAGAAGGATCTGGTGTTTATAAGGATCTGGTGTTTAACAGGATCTGGTGTTTAACAAGATCTGGTATTTAACAGGATCTAGTGTTTAGAAGGATCTGGTGTTTATAAAGATCTGGTGTTTAACAGGATCTGGTGTTTAACAGGATCTGGTGTTTAAGAGGATCTGGTGTTAACAGGATATGGTGTTGAGAAGGATCTTGTGTTTATAAAGATCTGATGTTTAGAAGGATCTGGTGTTTATAAGGATGGTGTTTAACAGGATCTGGTGTTTAACAGGATCTGGTGTTTAACAGGATCTGGTGTTGAGAAGGATCTGGTGTTTAACAGGATCTGGTGTTTCACAGGATCTGGTGTTTAACAGGATATGGTGTTTAACAGGATATAGTGTTGAGAAGGATCTGGTGTTTATAAAGATCTGGTGTTTAGAATGATCTGGTGTTTAGAATGATCTGGTGCTTATAAGGATCTGGTGTTTAGAATGATCTGGTGTTTATAAGGATCTGGTGTTTAGAAGGATCTGGTGTTTAGAACAGATTGTCTCACCTTTCCAAGGCCATCTCCTTGATCCAGTCTGTGGGATCTGGTGTTTAGAATGATCTGGTGTTTAGAATGATCTGGTGTTTAGAAGGATCTGGTGTTTAGAAGGATCTGGTGTTTAGAATGATCTGGTGTTTAGAATGATCTGGTGTTTGGAAGGATCTGGTGTTTTGAAGGATCTGGTGTTTATAATGATCTGGTGTTTAGAATGATCTGGTGTTTAGAAGGATCTGGTGTTTAGAAGGATCAGGTGTTTAGAATGATCTGGTGTTCAGAAGGATCTGGTGTTTATAATGATCTGGTGTTTAGAAGGATCTGGTGTTTAGAACAGATTGTCTCACCTTTCCAAGGCCATCTCCTTGATCCAGTCCGTGAGAAGGATCTGGTGTTCAGAGAGGTCCGTGTCGAACAGCTTTCCGTGAGCATCCAGCTCCCGTGGCTGACGAATGGTGAGAGCGCCGTACGCCCCGTCAGAACGCTGAAACCCTGCATATACAACACCAGCTCAGGAAAACACGACAAAACACGACACAACACAACACATTACAATAACATACATTGTAACACAGCACAACACAACACAACACAACACAACACAACACAACACAACACAACACAACACAACACAACACAACACAACACAACACAACACAACACAACACAACACAACACAGCATGACAACTGTGGGCTCTGGTGATGGTGACCTGTTTGTTTGTCTGGGTGACAAACCAACACGGCACGGCATAGGAACCCTGCCAGCACCATACAGCAAGACACAACACCAGGAGGAACTGGACCAAACACCGAACGCTTAAACTAACGTTACGCGAGTGTATACCAAGAAGTATAGGAGCGCTGGAGATGTGCTCTCAGTAACAGAAGCAGAACAGGGAGCACAATAATAACACTTACGATACATAACAGCATCATCTGATCAGTTACCTAGTCATGCTGCCTGGCCAGACCCACTGACCGGAATGGGAGTGCCAGAAGTGCGTGCCGGGATTGTCGGCTCTGAAGGTGTAGCGGAACACGGTGCCCGGTAGTTGAGGGCACTGGGTCACGTGCGGCACCCCGTCCATGTGCTGGGTGCCCTTCTGGTGCATGCCGTGCCAGTGGATGCTGGAGGTATCGCTGCCCAGGTGGTTCTCCAGATCGACGACGATGGTGTCGCCCTCACACACCTGATGTCACACACCTGACGTTAGAGACGGCCCTCACACACCTGACGTCACACACCTGACGTTAGAGACAGCCCTCACACACCTGACGAGGGAGGAGGGGTTAGAGACGGGCCTCACACACCTGCCGGAGGAGGAGGGGTTAGCGAGGGCCTCACACACCTGAAGGAGGAGGAGGGTTAGGGACGGGCCTCACACACCTGACGAGGGAGGAGGGGTTAGAGACGGGCCTCACGCACCTGACGAGGGAGGAGCGGTTAGAGACGGGCCTCACACACCTGACGGGGGAGGAGCGGTTAGACAGCCCTCACACACCTGACGGAGGAGGAGGGGTTAGAGACGGGCCTCACACACCTGACGGGGGAGGAGCGGTTAGAGACGGGCCTCACACACCTGACGGGGGAGGAGCGGTTAGAGACGGGCCTCACACACCTGACGGGGGAGGAGGGTTAGAGACAGGCCTCACACACCTGACGGGGGAGGAGCGGTTAGAGACGGGCCTCACACACCTGACGGGGGAGGAGCGGTTAGACAGCCCTCACACACCTGACGGAGGAGGAGGGGTTAGAGACGGGCCTCACACACCTGACGGGGGAGGAGCGGTTAGAGACGGGCCTCACACACCTGACGGAGGAGGAGCGGTTAGAGACGGGCCTCACACACCTGACGGAGGAGGAGCGGTTAGAGACGGGCCTCACACACCTGACGGGGGAGGAGCGGTTAGAGACGGGCCTCACACACCTGACGGGGGAGGAGCGGTTAGAGACGGGCCTCACACACCTGACGGGGGAGGAGCGGTTAGAGACGGGCCTTACACACCTGACGGAGGAGGAGCGGTTAGAGAGCCCTCACACACCTGACGGGGGAGGAGGGGTTAGAGACGGCCCTCACACACCTGCCGGGGGAGGAGCGGTTAGAGACGGGCCTCACACACCTGAAGGAGGAGGAGGAGGGTTAGAGACGGGCCTCACACACCTGACGGGGGAGGAGCGGTTAGAGACGGGCCTCACACACCTGGCGGGGGAGGAGCGGTTAGAGACGGGCCTTACACACCTGACGGAGGAGGAGCGGTTAGAGAGCCCTCACACACCTGACGGGGGAGGAGCGGCTAGAGACAGCCCTCACACACCTGACGTCACACACCTGACGTTAGAGACGGCCCTCACACACCTGCCGGGGGAGGAGGGGTTAGAGACGGGCCTCACACACCTGACGGGGGAGGAGGGGTTAGAGACGGGCCTCACACACCTGACGGGGGAGGAGGGGTTAGAGACGGGCCTCACACACCTGACGGGGGAGGAGGGGTTAGAGACGGGCCTCACACACCTGACGGGGGAGGAGGGGTTAGAGACGGCCCTCACACACCTGACGAGGGAGGAGCGGTTAGAGACGGGCCTCACACACCTGACGGGGGAGGAGAGGTTAGAGATGGGCCTCACACACCTGACGGGGGAGGAGCGGTTAGGGACGGGCCTCACACACCTGACGGGGGAGGAGCGGTTAGAGACGGGCCTCACACACCTGACGGAGGAGGAGCGGTTAGAGACGGCCCTCACACACCTGCCGGGGGAGGAGCGGTTAGAGACGGGCCTCACACACCTGACGGGGGAGGAGCGGTTAGAGACGGGCCTCACACACCTGACGGTGGAGGAGCGGTTAGAGACGGGCCTCACACACCTGACGGAGGAGGAGCGGTTAGAGACGGGCCTCACACACCTGACGGGGGAGGAGCGGTTAGACAGCCCTCACACACCTGTCGGGGGAGGAGGGGTTAGAGACGGGCCTCACACACCTGACGGAGGAGGAGCGGTTAGACAGCCCTCACACACCTGTCGGGGGAGGAGGGGTTAGAGACGGGCCTCACACACCTGACGGAGGAGGAGCGGTTAGAGACGGGCCTCACACACCTGACGGGGGAGGAGCGGTTAGACAGCCCTCACACACCTGACGGAGGAGGAGGGTTAGAGACGGGCCTCACACACCTGCCGGGGGAGGAGCGGTTAGAGACGGGCCTCACACACCTGACGGGGGAGGAGCGGTTAGACAGCCCTCACACACCTGACGGAGGAGGAGGGTTAGAGACGGGCCTCACACACCTGCCGGGGGAGGAGCGGTTAGACAGCCCTCACACACCTGACGAGGGAGGAGCGGTTAGAGACGGGCCTCACACACCTGCCGGGGGAGGAGCGGTTAGAGACGGGCCTCACACACCTGACGGGGGAGGAGCGGTTAGAGACGGGCCTCACACACCTGACGGGGGAGGAGCGGTTAGAGACGGGCCTCACACACCTGACGGGGGAGGAGCGGTTAGAGACGGGCCTCACACACCTGACGGGGGAGGAGCGGTTAGAGACGGGCCTCACACACCTGACGGAGGAGGAGGGGTTAGAGACGGGCCTCACACACCTGACGGGGGAGGAGCGGTTAGAGACGGGCCTCACACACCTGACGGGGGAGGAGCGGTTAGGGACGGGCCTCACACACCTGACGGGGGAGGAGCGGTTAGAGACAGGCCTCATACACCTGACGGGGGAGGAGCGGTTAGAGACTGGCCTCACACACCTGACGGGGGAGGAGCGGTTAGACAGCCCTCACTCACCTGACGAGGGAGGAGGGTTAGAGACGGGCCTCACACACCTGACGAGGGAGGAGCGGTTAGACAGCCCTCACACACCTGACGAGGGAGGAGGGTTAGAGACGGGCCTTACACACCTGACGAGGGAGGAGCGGTTAGACAGCCCTCACACACCTGACGAGGGAGGAGGGTTAGAGACAGGCCTCACACACCTGACGAGGGAGGAGCGGTTAGACAGCCCTCACACACCTGACGAGGGAGGAGGGTTAGAGACGGGCCTCACACACCTGAAGGAGGAGGAGGAGGGGTTAGAGACGGGCCTCACACACCTGACGGGGGAGGAGGGGTTAGACAGCCCTCACACACCTGACGGGGGAGGAGGGGTTAGACACTAGACAGCCCTCACACACCTGACGGGGGAGGAGCGGTTAGAGACGGGCCTCACACACCTGACGAGGGAGGAGGGGTTAGACAGCCCTCACACACCTGACGGGGGAGGAGCGGTTAGACAGCCCTCACACACCTGACGGGGGAGGAGGGGTTAGAGACGGGCCTCACACACCTGACGAGGGAGGAGGGGTTAGACAGCCCTCACACACCTGACGGGGGAGGAGCGGTTAGACAGCCCTCACACACCTGACGGGGGAGGAGGGGTTAGAGACGGGCCTCACACACCTGACGGGGAGGAGCGGTTAGACAGCCCTCACACACCTGACGGGGGAGGAGGGGTTAGAGACGGCCCTCACACACCTGACGAGGGAGGAGGAGCGGTTAGACAGCCCTCACACACCTGACGGAGGAGGAGGAGGAGGAGCGGTTAGAGACGGGCCTCACACACCTGACGAGGGAGGAGGGGTTAGACAGCCCTCACACACCTGACGGGGGAGGAGCGGTTAGACAGCCCTCACACACCTGACGGGGGAGGAGGGGTTAGAGACGGCCCTCACACACCTGACGAGGGAGGAGGAGCGGTTAGACAGCCCTCACACACCTGACGGAGGAGGAGGGTTAGAGACGGGCCTCACACACCTGACGGGGGAGGAGCGGTTAGAGACGGGCCTCACACACCTGACGAGGGAGGAGGAGCGGTTAGAGACGGGCCTCACACACCTGACGGAGGAGAAGGAGCGGTTAGAGACGGGCCTCACACACCTGACGGGGGAGGAGCGGTTAGAGACGGGCCTCACACACCTGCCGGAGGAGGAGCGGTTAGAGACGGCCCTCACACACCTGACGGGGGAGGAGCGGTTAGAGACGGGCCTCACACACCTGACGGGGGAGGAGCGGTTAGACAGCCCTCACACACCTGCCGGGGGAGGAGCGGTTAAAGACGGGCCTCACACACCTGACGGGGGAGGAGCGGTTAGAGACGGGCCTCACACACCTGACGGGGGAGGAGCGGTTAGAGACGGGCCTCACACACCTGCCGGGGGAGGAGGGGTTAGAGACGGGCCTCACACACCTGACGGGGGAGGAGGAGCGGTTAGAGACGGGCCTCACACACCTGACGGGGGAGGAGGAGCGGTTAGAGACGGGCCTCACACACCTGACGGGGGAGGAGGAGGGGTTAGAGACGGCCCTCACACACCTGACGGGGGAGGAGCGGTTAGACAGCCCTCACACACCTGACGTCACACACCTGACGTTAGAGACGGCCCTCACACACCTGCCGGGGGAGGAGGGGTTAGAGACGGGCCTCACACACCTGACGGGGGAGGAGCGGTTAGAGACGGGCCTCACACACCTGACGAAGGAGGAGCGGTTAGAGACGGGCCTCACACACCTGACGGGGGAGGAGCGGTTAGAGACGGGCCTCACACACCTGCCGGGGGGAGGAGGGGTTAGAGACGGGCCTCACACACCTGACGAGGGAGGAGCGGTTAGAGACGGGCCTCACACACCTGACGGGGGAGGAGCGGTTAGAGACGGGCCTCACACACCTGACGGGGGAGGAGGGGTTAGAGACGGGCCTCACACACCTGACGGGGGAGGAGCGCTTAGAGACGGGCCTCACACACCTGACGGGGGAGGAGCGGTTAGAGACGGGCCTCACACACCTGACGGAGGAGGAGCGGTTAGAGACGGCCCTCACAAGCCTGACGAGGGAGGAGCGGTTAGAGACGGGCCTCACACACCTGACGGGGGAGGAGCGGTTAGAGACGGGCCTCACACACCTGACGGGGGAGGAGGGTTAGACAACCCTCACACACCTGACGGGGGAGGAGCGCTTAGAGACGGGCCTCACACACCTGACGGGGGAGGAGCGGTTAGAGACGGGCCTCACACACCTGACGGGGGAGGAGCGGTTAGAGACGGGCCTCACACACCTGACGGAGGAGGAGGGTTAGAGACGGGCCTTACACACCTGACGGAGGAGGAGCGGTTAGAGACGGGCCTCACACACCTGACGGGGGAGGAGGGTTAGACAACCCTCACACACCTGACGGGGGAGGAGCGGTTAGAGACGGGCCTCACATACCTGACGGGGGAGGAGGGGTTAGAGACGGGCCTCACACACCTGACGGGGGAGGAGCGGTTAGAGACGGGCCTCACACACCTGCCGGGGGAGGAGCGGTTAGAGACGGCCCTCACACACCTGACGGAGGAGGAGGGTTAGAGACGGGCCTCACACACCTGCCGGAGGAGGAGGAGGGGTTAGAGACGGGCCTCACACACCTGACGGAGGAGGAGGGTTAGAGACGGGCCTCACACACCTGCCGGAGGAGGAGGAGGGGTTAGAGACGGGCCTCACACACCTGACGGAGGAGGAGGGTTAGAGACGGGCCTCACACACCTGCCGGAGGAGGAGGAGGGGTTAGAGACGGGCCTCACACACCTGACGGGGGAGGAGCGGTTAGAGACGGGCCTCACACACCTGACGAGGGAGGAGCGGTTAGACAGCCCTCACACACCTGACGGGGGAGGAGCGGTTAGACGGCCCTCACACACCTGACGGGGGAGGAGGGGTTAGACGGCCCTCACACACCTGACGGGGGGAGGAGGGTTAGACAGCCCTCACACACCTGACGGGGGAGGAGCGGTTAGACGGCCCTCACACACCTGACGGGGGAGGAGGGGTTAGACGGCCCTCACACACCTGACGGGGGGGGGGGGAAGGAGGGTTAGAGATAGCCCTCACACACCTGCCGGGGGAGGATGGTTAGACAGCCCTCACACACCTGCCGGGGGAGGAGGGGTTAGAGACGGGCCTCACACACCTGACGGGGGAGGAGCGGTTAGAGACGGGCCTCACACACCTGACGGGGGAGGAGTGGTTAGAGACGGGCCTCACACACCTGACGGGGGAGGAGCGGTTAGAGACGGGCCTCACACACCTGACGGGGGAGGAGCGGTTAGAGACGGGCCTCACACACCTGACGGGGGAGGAACGGTTAGAGACGGCCCTCAACCCTGCCGGGGGAGGAGCGGTTAGAGACAGGCCTCACACACCTGACGAGGGAGGAGCGGTTAGAGACGGGCCTCACACACCTGACGGGGGAGGAGCGGTTAGAGACGGGCCTCACACACCTGACGGGGGAGGAGCGGTTAGAGACGGGCCTCACACACCTGACGAGGGAGGAGCGGTTAGAGACGGGCCTCACACACCTGACGAGGGAGGAGCGGTTAGAGACGGGCCTCACACACCTGCCGGTGGAGGAGGGGTTAGAGACGG
The DNA here is from genome assembly GCA_036785665.1 of Chirona hameri. Lineage (NCBI taxonomy): Eukaryota > Metazoa > Arthropoda > Thecostraca > Balanomorpha > Balanidae > Chirona > Chirona hameri. Next base: position 81,576 of record JAXIVJ010001205.1, read on the forward strand.
CCCTCAACCCTGACGGGGGAGGAGCGGTTAGAGACGGGCCTCACACACCTGACGGGGGAGGAGGGGTTAGAGACGGGCCTCACACACCTGCCGGGGGAGGAGCGGTTAGAGACGGGCCTCACACACCTGACGGGGGAGGAGCGGTTAGAGACGGGCCTCACACACCTGACGGGGGAGGAGCGGTTAGACAGCCCTCACACACCTGACGGAGGAGGAGCGGTTAGAGACGGGCCTCACACACCTGACGGAGGAGGAGCGGTTAGAGACGGGCCTCACACACCTGACGGAGGAGGAGCGGTTAGAGACGGGCCTCACACACCTGACGGGGGAGGAGCGGTTATAGACGGGCCTCACACACCTGACGGGGGAGGAGGGGTTAGAGACGGGCCTCACACACCTGTCGGGGGAGGAGCGGTTAGAGACGGGCCTCACACACCTGACGGGGAGGAGCGGTTAGAGACGGGCCTCACACACCTGCCGGGGGAGGAGCGGTTAGACAGCCCTCACACACCTGCCGGGGGAGGAGCGGTTAGAGACGGGCCTCACACACCTGACGAGGGAGGAGCGGTTAGACAGCCCTCACACACCTGACGGGGGAGGAGCGGTTAGACGGCCCTCACACACCTGACGGGGGAGGAGGGGTTAGACGGCCCTCACACACCTGACGGGGGGAGGAGGGTTAGACAGCCCTCACACACCTGACGGGGGAGGAGCGGTTAGACGGCCCTCACACACCTGACGGGGGAGGAGGGGTTAGACGGCCCTCACACACCTGACGGGGGGGGGAAGGAGGGTTAGAGATAGCCCTCACACACCTGCCGGGGGAGGATGGTTAGACAGCCCTCACACACCTGCCGGGGGAGGAGGGGTTAGAGACGGTCCTCACACACCTGACGGGGGAGGAGCGGTTAGAGACGGGCCTCACACACCTGACGGGGGAGGAGTGGTTAGAGACGGGCCTCACACACCTGACGGGGGAGGAGCGGTTAGAGACGGGCCTCACACACCTGACGGGGGAGGAGCGGTTAGAGACGGGCCTCACACACCTGACGGGGGAGGAGCGGTTAGAGACGGCCCTCACACACCTGACGGGGGAGGAGCGGTTAGAGACGGGCCTCACACACCTGACGGAGGAGGAGCGGTTAGAGACGGCCCTCAACCCTGCCGGGGGAGGAGCGGTTAGAGACAGGCCTCACACACCTGACGAGGGAGGAGCGGTTAGAGACGGGCCTCACACACCTGACGAGGGAGGAGCGGTTAGAGACGGGCCTCACACACCTGCCGGTGGAGGAGGGGTTAGAGACGGCCCTCAACCCTGACGGGGGAGGAGCGGTTAGAGACGGGCCTCACACACCTGACGGGGGAGGAGGGGTTAGAGACGGGCCTCACACACCTGCCGGGGGAGGAGCGGTTAGAGACGGGCCTCACACACCTGACGGGGGAGGAGCGGTTAGAGACGGGCCTCACACACCTGACGGGGGAGGAGCGGTTAGACAGCCCTCACACACCTGACGGAGGAGGAGCGGTTAGAGACGGGCCTCACACACCTGACGGAGGAGGAGCGGTTAGAGACGGGCCTCACACACCTGACGGAGGAGGAGCGGTTAGAGACGGGCCTCACACACCTGTCGGGGGAGGAGCGGTTAGAGACGGGCCTCACACACCTGACGGGGAGGAGCGGTTAGAGACGGGCCTCACACACCTGCCGGGGGAGGAGCGGTTAGACAGCCCTCACACACCTGCCGGGGGAGGAGCGGTTAGAGACGGGCCTCACACACCTGACGGGGGAGGAGCGGTTAGAGACGGGCCTCACACACCTGACGGGGGAGGAGTGGTTAGAGACGGGCCTCACACACCTGACGGGGGAGGAGCGGTTAGACAGCCCTCACACACCTGCCGGGGGAGGAGCGGTTAGAGACGGGCCTCACACACCTGCCGGGGGAGGAGCGGTTAGAGACGGGCCTCACACACCTGACGGGGGAGGAGCGGTTAGACAGCCCTCACACACCTGCCGGGGGAGGAGCGGTTAGAGACGGGCCTCACACACCTGCCGGGGGAGGAGGGGTTAGACAGCCCTCACACACCTGCCGGGGGAGGAGGGGTTAGAGACGGGCCTCACACACCTGCCGGGGGAGGAGGGGTTAGAGACGGCCTTCAACCCTGCCGGGGGAGGAGGGGTTAGAGACGGGCCTCACACACCTGCCGGGGGAGGAGCGGTTAGAGACGGGCCTCACACACCTGACGGGGGAGGAGCGGTTAGAGACGGGCGTCACACACCTGACGGGGGAGGAGCGGTTAGAGACGGGCCTCACACACCTGACGGGGGAGGAGCGGTTAGACAGCCCTCACACACCTGCCGGGGGAGGAGGGGTTAGAGACGGGCCTCACACACCTGCCGGGGGAGGAGCGGTTAGAGACGGGCCTCACACACCTGCCGGGGGAGGAGCGGTTAGAGACGGGCCTCACACACCTGACGGGGGAGGAGCGGTTAGAGACGGGCCTCACACACCTGACGGGGGAGGAGCGGTTAGACAGCCCTCACACACCTGCCGGGGTGACAGCCCTCACACACCTGACGGGGGAGGAGGGTTAGAGATAGCCCTCACACACCTGCCGGGGGAGGAGGGTTAGAGATAGCCCTCACACACCTGCCGGGGGAGGAGGGGTTAGAGACGGGCCTCACACACCTGTCGGGGGAGGAGGGTTAGAGATAGCCCTCACACACCTGCCGGGGGAGGAGGGGTTAGACAGCCCTCACACACCTGCTGGGGGAGGAGGGGTTAGAGACGGCCCTCACACACCTGCCGAGGAGAAGGGGAAACGTTAGGTACACGGTTCTGTGAGCAGTCCTGACATGTGATCAGGGGCGGATCCAGGGGGGGGGGGGGGGGGAAGGGACTTAACCCCCGAAAAGTCCTGAAACTATTATTCCACCCCCCTCAAACAAACACAAAACGGCCTGATGTACAGTGGCTGACGGCTTGCTCCCCTCCCCGGTCAACAACTTTTCGCTGACGGCTGACATCCCGCTACCCACCCCTCCCCGCTCAACAACTTTAAAATAAAATAAAATACGCCACAGGATTCGCCCCCCCCCAAACCCACGACTAGAACCGCCCCTGCATGTGCTAGCGAGCTGGAAGAGCTAGACCCGCCCTTGCATGTGATGGTGAGCTGGGAGTGGTGTGCGGAGAAGCAGAGACGTTATGCATTATGCTATGCCGTTATGTTATCACGTTATGTTATGACGTGTCATAATATGTCATGACGTTATATTATGACGTTATGTCATGCCGTTATGTTATGACGTTATGTTATGACATGTTATGACGTTATGTTATGACGTTATATTATGACGTTATGCTATAACGTTATGACGTTATGTCATGACCCTGACACGAGAAGGCAGGGAAATGGCCGCAGGCTATCGCACATCCAAAACGGATGAGCAGCACGCGAAGTTTCAAAATGACACAGATTGTATTTCGATGCGATATATAAACATTAAGCGAAGCATGCATTTCAGCCATGGAGAACACATCAATGTAATGTAACAAGAAGACTAGGCATGTATTGAGACCTTTCTTCCATAGGCGACCTCGGCACCTACTGTGACGACTACTTTCCTCAACAGCCGGCCCTCGAGTCGTCTTACCTCGATCGGCGGTCCCGGCATCTGCCTGTTGACAGTGACCAGACCCCGTCTCAGGCCGTCACGGCCCTCGAGTCGTCTTACCTCGATCGGCGATCCCGGCATCTGCCTGTTGACCGTGACCAGACCTCGTCTCAGGCCGTCACGGCCCTCGAGTCGTCTTACCTCGATCGGCGATCCCGGCATCTGCCTGTTGACCGTGACCAGACCCCGTCTCAGGCCGTCGCGGCCCTCGAGTCGTCTTACCTCGATCGGCGATCCCGGCATCTGCCTGTTGACCGTGACCAGACCCCGTCTCAGGCCGTCACGGCCCTCGAGTCGTCTTACCTCGATTGGCGATCCTGGCATCTGCCTGTTGACCGTGACCAGACCTCGTCTCAGGCCGTCACGGCCCTCGAGTCGTCTTACCTCGATCGGCGATCCCGGCATCTGCCTGTTGACCGTGACCAGACCTCGTCTCAGGCCGTCACGGCCCTCGAGTCGTCTTACCTCGATCGGCGATCCTGGCATCTGCCTGTTGACCGTGACCAGACCCCGTCTCAGGCCGTCACGGCCCTCGAGTCGTCTTACCTCGATCGGCGGTCCCGGCATCTGCCTGTTGACCGTGACCAGACCTCGTCTCAGGCCGTCACGGCCCTCGAGTCGTCTTACCTCGATCGGCGATCCCGGCATCTGCCTGTTGACCGTGACCAGACCTCGTCTCAGGCCGTCACGGCCCTCGAGTCGTCTTACCTCGATCGGCGATCCTGGCATCTGCCTGTTGACCGTGACCAGACCCCGTCTCAGGCCGTCACGGCCCTCGAGTCGTCTTACCTCGATCGGCGGTCCCGGCATCTGCCTGTTGACCGTGACCAGACCTCGTCTCAGGCCGTCACGGCCCTCGAGTCGTCTTACCTCGATCGGCGATCCTGGCATCTGCCTGTTGACCGTGACCAGACCTCGTCTCAGGCCGTCACGGCCCTCGAGTCGTCTTACCTCGATCGGCGATCCTGGCATCTGCCTGTTGACCGTGACCAGACCTCGTCTCAGGCCGTCACGGCCCTCGAGTCGTCTTACCTCGATCGGCGATCCCGGCATCTGCCTGTTGACCGTGACCAGACCCCGTCTCAGGCCGTCACGGCCCTCGAGTCGTCTTACCTCGATCGGCGGTCCCGGCATCTGCCTGTTGACCGTGACCAGACCTCGTCTCAGGCCGTCACGGCCCTCGAGTCGTCTTACCTCGATCGGCGGTCCCGGCATCTGCCTGTTGACCGTGACCAGACCTCGTCTCAGGCCGTCACGGCCCTCGAGTCGTCTTACCTCGATCGGCGGTCCCGGCATCTGCCTGTTGACCGTGACCAGACCTCGTCTCAGGCCGTCACGGCCCTCGAGTCGTCTTACCTCGATCGGCGGTCCCGGCATCTGCCTGTTGACCGTGACCAGACCTCGTCTCAGGCCGTCCCCAGCTACACAGTGCGGACGGTAACAGTCGCTACGGTTACCCGGGCAACCGTAACACGCCTGTAAACAAACAGTGACGTCATCAAACTGAGACAGTGACGTCATCGTGCTGAGACAGTGACGTCATCGTACTGAGACAGTGACGTCATCATACTGTGTAGCAGCCCGTCCTGTTGCCATGCAACTGTAACACGCCTGTAATAAACAATGCTATAATGAGGCAATGTAGCAGTTTGTATAGATTACGAAGTTCGGGACACATAATCAAGATGGTTTAGCCTAATTTAGGTCATTTGCACAACTTCCTGCATGACGTCCGTCAGAATCCCAAATTATGTCAGAATTCCACGCAATGAAAAAAAGAAGACTGCCAGCGTTCACTGGAGACATGGAGGCTCAAGGAATTTCAGAAATGTTTACTAAACAGTTCGGTTTGAAAGAACATTCCGTTGGCACCTTCAGATACCAGCTGTACCACCACCACAAATTTTACTTCGCCTGTCATTGGGTTCCTCCCGTTGGTGATACAGTTGAATAAAAGAAGCGCCTTCCCTGACCTGCTAGTGATGGACACCGAATACGACTGACGTAAGCTTTCCTGCGCACTGCTGATGCGTGTACGCTTTACAGACACTACACACACGACAGACACTACTGTAGGCACTACTACACTACTGCAGAGCCACTACCACACTACCAAGGGCGCCGCCACCTTCCGAATGTTTAGGTGACGGATGCTTTTTGAAGTCGATTATTTCCATGCAACGCCCATAGGCGTAATATTACAATCTGAAAAGGTTGGGGAGACGCGTCCCCCTGTACCCTTCCTACGGTCATTGACCCACTGAACCAGGTCACGTGCCAAGGTCACGGCCTCACACAGACACGCATATACCGGCGGCTGACGTGCCACTGCGCAGAATCGCACATCACAGTGCGTGCCGGACGTGACGCACCACACATCGTCAATAGCTTGTTACATCACGGCCGTACGGCGGTGCCTGCCGCAACACCCAGCTCCGAGCCGAGAACTCAACACACAGGGGATATCAGCAGCACATACAGCAGAGTGGAGAGCGGCCAGCCGGCTATTCAGAGAGGTAGAGATGGAGAGCGGCCAGCCGGCTATTCAGAGAGGGAGGCATGGAGAGCGGCCAGCCAGCTATTCAGAGAGGTAGAGATGGAGAGCGGCCAGCCGGCTATTCAGAGAGGTAGAGATGGAGAGCGGCCAGCCGGCTATTCAGAGAGGTAGAGATGGAGAGCGGCCAGACGGCTATTCAGAGAGGTAGAGACGGAGAGCGGCCAGCCGGCTATTCAGAGAGGTAGAGATGGAGAGCGGCCAGCCAGCTATTCAGAGAGGTAGAGATGGAGAGCGGCCAGCCGGCTATTCAGAGAGGTAGAGATGGAGAGCGGCCAGACGGCTATTCAGAGAGGTAGAGATGGAGAGCGGCCAGCCAGCTATTCAGAGAGGTAGAGATGGAGAGCGGCCAGCCGGCTATTCAGAGAGGTAGAGATGGAGAGCGGCCAGCCGGCTATTCAGAGAGGTAGAGATGGAGAGCGGCCAGACGGCTATTCAGAGAGGTAGAGATGGAGAGCGGCCAGCCGGCTATTCAGAGAGGTAGAGATGGAGAGCGGCCAGCCAGCTATTCAGAGAGGTAGAGATGGAGAGCGGCCAGCCGGCTATTCAGAGAGGTAGAGATGGAGAGCGGCCAGACGGCTATTCAGAGAGGTAGAGATGGAGAGCGGCCAGCCGGCTATTCAGAGAGGTAGAGATGGAGAGCGGCCAGCCGGCTATTCAGAGAGGGAGAGATGGAGAGCGGCCAGCCGGCTATTCAGAGAGGGAGAGATGGAGAGCGGCCAGCCGGCTATTCAGAGAGGTAGAGATGGAGAGCGGCCAGCCGGCTATTCAGAGAGGTAGATATGGAGAGCGGCCAGCCAGCTATTCAGAGAGGTAGAGATGGAGAGCGGCCAGCCGGCTATTCAGAGAGGTAGAGACGGAGAGCGGCCAGCCGGCTATTCAGAGAGGGAGAGATGGAGAGCGGCCAGCCGGCTATTCAGAGAGGTAGAGATGGAGAGCGGCCAGCCGGCCATTCAGAGAGGTAGAGACGGAGAGCGGCCAGACGGCTATTCAGAGAGGTAGAGACGGAGATCGGCCAGCCGGCTATTCAGAGAGGTAGAGATGGAGAGCGGCCAGCCGGCTATTCAGAGAGGTAGAGACGGAGAGCGGCCAGCCGGCTATTCAGAGAGGTAGAGATGGAGAGCGGCCAGCCGGCTATTCAGAGAGGGAGAGATGGAGAGCGGCCAGCCGGCTATTCAGAGAGGTAGAGATGGAGAGCGGCCAGCCGGCTATTCAGAGAGGTAGAGACGGAGAGCGGCCAGCCGGCTATTCAGAGAGGTAGAGATGGAGAGCGGCCAGCCGGCTATTCAGAGAGGTAGAGATGGAGAGCGGCCAGCCGGCTATTCAGAGAGGTAGAGATGGAGAGCGGCCAGCCGGCCATTCAGAGAGGTAGAGATGGAGAGCGGCCAGCCGGCTATTCAGAGAGGTAGAGATGGAGAGCGGCCAGCCGGCTATTCAGAGAGGTAGAGATGGAGAGCGGCCAGCCGGCTATTCAGAGAGGTAGAGATGGAGAGCGGCCAGCCGGCTATTCAGAGAGGTAGAGATGGAGATCGGCCAGCCGGCTATTCAGAGAGGTAGAGATGGAGAGCGGCCAGCCGGCTATTCAGAGAGGTAGAGATGGAGAGCGGCCAGCCGACTATTCAGAGAGGTAGAGATGGAGAGCGGCCAGCCGGCTATTCAGAGAGGTAGAGATGGAGAGCGGCCAGCCGGCTATTCAGAGAGGTAGAGATGGAGAGCGGCCAGCCGGCTATTCAGAGAGGTAGAGATGGAGAGCGGCCAGCCGGCCATTCAGAGAGGTAGAGATGGAGAGCGGCCAGCCGGCTATTCAGAGAGGTAGAGATGGAGAGCGGCCAGCCGGCTATTCAGAGAAGGAGAGATGGAGAGCGGCCAGCCGGCTATTCAGAGAGGTAGAGATGGAGAGCGGCCAGCCGGCTATTCAGAGAGGGAGAGATGGAGAGCGGCCAGCCGGCTATTCAGAGAGGTAGAGATGGAGAGCGGCCAGCCGGCTATTCAGAGAGGTAGAGATGGAGAGCGGCCAGCCGGCTATTCAGAGAGGTAGAGATGGAGAGCGGCCAGCCGGCTATTCAGAGAGGTAGAGATGGAGAGCGGCCAGCCGGCTATTCAGAGAGGTAGAGATGGAGAGCGGACAGCCGGCTATTCAGAGAGGTAGAGATGGAGAGCGGCCAGCCGGCTATTCAGAGAGGTAGAGATGGAGAGCGGCCAGCCGGCTATTCAGAGAGGTAGAGATGGAGAGCGGCCAGCCGGCTATTCAGAGAGGGAGGCATAGAGAGCGGCCAGCCAGCTATTCAGAGAGGTAGAGATGGAGAGCGGCCAGCCGGCTATTCAGAGAGGTAGAGATGGAGAGCGGCCAGCCGGCTATTCAGAGAGGTAGAGATGGAGAGCGGCCAGCCGGCTATTCAGAGAGGTAGAGATGGAGAGCGGCCAGCCGGCTATTCAGAGAGGTAGAGATGGAGAGCGGCCAGCCGGCTATTCAGAGAGGTAGAGATGGAGAGCGGCCAGCCGGCTATTCAGAGAGGTAGAGATGGAGAGCGGCCAGCCGGCTATTCAGAGAGGTAGAGATGGAGAGCGGCCAGCCGGCTATTCAGAGAGGTAGAGATGGAGAGCGGCCAGCCGGCTATTCAGAGAGGGAGGCATGGAGAGCGGCCAACCAGCTATTCAGAGAGGTAGAGATGGAGAGCGGCCAGCCGGCTATTCAGAGAGGTAGAGATGGAGAGCGGCCAGCCGGCTATTCAGAGAGGTAGAGATGGAGAGCGGCCAGCCGGCTATTCAGAGAGGTAGAGATGGAGAGCGGCCAGCCGGCTATTCAGAGAGGTAGAGATAGAGAGCGGCCAGCCGGCTATTCAGAGAGGGAGGCATGGAGAGCGGCCAGCCGGCTTTCAGAGAGGTAGAGATGGAGAGCGGCCAGCCGGCTATTCAGAGAGGTAGAGACGGAGAGCGGCCAGCCGGCTATTCAGAGAGGTAGAGATGGAGAGCGGCCAGCCGGCTATTCAGAGAGGTAGAGATGGAGAGCGGCCAGCCGGCTATTCAGAGAGGTAGAGATGGAGAGCGGCCAGCCGGCCATTCAGAGAGGTAGAGATGGAGAGCGGCCAGCCGGCTATTCAGAGAGGTAGAGATGGAGAGCGGCCAGCCGGCTATTCAGAGAGGTAGAGATGGAGAGCGGCCAGCCGGCTATTCAGAGAGGTAGAGATGGAGAGCGGCCAGCCGGCTATTCAGAGAGGTAGAGATGGAGATCGGCCAGCCGGCTATTCAGAGAGGTAGAGATGGAGAGCGGCCAGCCGGCTATTCAGAGAGGTAGAGATGGAGAGCGGCCAGCCGACTATTCAGAGAGGTAGAGATGGAGAGCGGCCAGCCGGCTATTCAGAGAGGTAGAGATGGAGAGCGGCCAGCCGGCTATTCAGAGAGGTAGAGATGGAGAGCGGCCAGCCGGCTATTCAGAGAGGTAGAGATGGAGAGCGGCCAGCCGGCCATTCAGAGAGGTAGAGATGGAGAGCGGCCAGCCGGCTATTCAGAGAGGTAGAGATGGAGAGCGGCCAGCCGGCTATTCAGAGAGGGAGAGATGGAGAGCGGCCAGCCGGCTATTCAGAGAGGTAGAGATGGAGAGCGGCCAGCCGGCTATTCAGAGAGGGAGAGATGGAGAGCGGCCAGCCGGCTATTCAGAGAGGTAGAGATGGAGAGCGGCCAGCCGGCTATTCAGAGAGGTAGAGATGGAGAGCGGCCAGCCGGCTATTCAGAGAGGTAGAGATGGAGAGCGGCCAGCCGGCTATTCAGAGAGGTAGAGATGGAGAGCGGCCAGCCGGCTATTCAGAGAGGTAGAGATGGAGAGCGGCCAGCCGGCTATTCAGAGAGGTAGAGATGGAGAGCGGCCAGCCGGCTATTCAGAGAGGTAGAGATGGAGAGCGGCCAGCCGGCTATTCAGAGAGGTAGAGATGGAGAGCGGCCAGCCGGCTATTCAGAGAGGGAGGCATAGAGAGCGGCCAGCCAGCTATTCAGAGAGGTAGAGATGGAGAGCGGCCAGCCGGCTATTCAGAGAGGTAGAGATGGAGAGCGGCCAGCCGGCTATTCAGAGAGGTAGAGATGGAGAGCGGCCAGCCGGCTATTCAGAGAGGGAGAGATGGAGAGCGGCCAGCCGGCTATTCAGAGAGGTAGAGATGGAGAGCGGCCAGCCGGCTATTCAGAGAGGTAGAGATGGAGAGCGGCCAGCCGGCTATTCAGAGAGGTAGAGATGGAGAGCGGCCAGCCGGCTATTCAGAGAGGTAGAGATGGAGAGCGGCCAGCCGGCTATTCAGAGAGGTAGAGATGGAGAGCGGCCAGCCGGCTATTCAGAGAGGTAGAGATGGAGAGCGGCCAGCCGGCTATTCAGAGAGGTAGAGATGGAGAGCGGCCAGCCGGCTATTCAGAGAGGTAGAGATGGAGAGCGGCCAGCCGGCTATTCAGAGAGGGAGGCATGGAGAGCGGCCAGCCAGCTATTCAGAGAGGTAGAGATGGAGAGCGGCCAGCCGGCTATTCAGAGAGGTAGAGATGGAGAGCGGCCAGCCGGCTATTCAGAGAGGGAGGCATGGAGAGCGGCCAGCCGGCTATTCAGAGAGGTAGAGATGGAGAGCGGCCAGCCGGCTATTCAGAGAGGTAGAGATGGAGAGCGGCCAGCCGGCTATTCAGAGAGGGAGGCATGGAGAGCGGCCAGCCGGCTATTCAGAGAGGTAGAGATGGAGAGCGGCCAGCCGGCTATTCAGAGAGGTAGAGACGGAGAGCGGCCAGACGGCTATTCAGAGAGGTAGAGATGGAGAGCGGCCAGCCGGCTATTCAGAGAGGTAGATAGTTTCTGGTCGGTGCAGTAGACTCACCAACATCGTGCGTAGTAGACTTACCGTTGCCAGTGTGGTAACACAGTGGAAATAAACTCACCATAGACAGTGTGTAGTAGTACTCCGTCTGAAAGTGGTAATAGAGTAACCGTATCGTAGTAGATTCTGACTCACCATAGACAGTGTGTAGTAGTACTGCATCTTAAAGTGGTAATATAGTAACCATATCGTAGTAGATTCTGACTCACCATAGACAGTGTGTAGTAGTACTCCATCTGAAAGTGGTAATAGAGTAACCATATCGTAGTAGATTCTGACTCACCATAGACGTAAGCTGTAGTTAGTTGCAATTGGATTTTAATCATAGTGTGTTTTTACGATGTATTTTACGATGTATTTTACAATGTATTTTATTTCTCCATTCAACTCATTCTTGTTCATGACGATGACCACTGAAAAGCCATCTGATGGAGGGGTTTAATAAACTGATTGATTGATTGATTGATAGACAGTGTGTAGTAGTACTGCATCTTAAAGTGGTAATATAGTAACCATATCGTAGTAGATTCTGACTCACCATAGACAGTGTGTAGTAGTACTCCATCTGAAAGTGATAATAGAGTAACCGTATTGTATTATATTCTGACTCACCATAGACAGTGTGTAGTAGTACTCCATCCGGAAGTGGTAATAGAGTAACCATATCGTAGTAGATTCTGACTCACCATAGACAGTGTGTAGTAGTACTGCATCTTAAAGTGGTAATAGAGTAACCGTATCGTAGTAGATTCTGACTCACCATAGACAGTGTGTAGTAGTACTCCATCTGAAAGTGGTAATAGAGTAACCGTATCGTAGTAGATTCTGACTCACCATAGACAGTGTGTAGTAGTACTCCATCTGAAATTGGTAATAGAGTAACCATATCGTAGTAGATTCTGACTCACCATAGACAGTGTGTAGTAGTACTCCATCTGAAAGTGGTAATAGAGTAACCGTATCGTAGTAGATTCTGACTCACCATAGACAGTGTGTAGTAGTACTCCATCTGAAGGCGGTAATAGAGTAACCGTATTGTATTATATTCTGACTCACCATAGACAGTGTGTAGTAGTACTCCATCTGAAAGTGATAATAGAGTAACCGTATTGTATTATATTCTGACTCACCATAGACAGTGTGTAGTAGTACTCCATCTGAAAGTGATAATAGAGTAACCGTATCGTAGTAGATTCTGACTCACCATAGACAGTGTGTAGTAGTACTCCATCTGAAAGTGGTAATAGAGTAACCGTATCGTAGTAGATTCTGACTCACCATAGACAGTGTGTAGTAGTACTCCATCTGAAAGTGGTAATAGAGTAACCACATCGTAGTAGATTCTGACTCACCATAGACAGTGTGTAGTATTACTCCATCTGAAAGCGGTAATAGAGTAACCGTATCGTAGTAGATTCTGGCTCACCATAGACAGTGTGTAGTATTACTCCGTCTGAAAGCGGTAATAGAGTAACCGTATCGGAGTAGATTCTGACTCACCATAGACAGTGTGTAGTAGTACTCCATCTGAAAGCGGTAATAGAGTAACCGTATCGGAGTAGATTCTGACTCACCATAGACAGTGTGTAGTAATACTCCATCTGAAAGTGGTAATAGAGTAACCACATCGTAGTAGATTCTGACTCACCATAGACAGTGTGTAGTAGTACTCCATCTGAAAGTGGTAATAGAGTAACCATATCGTAGTAGATTCTGGCTCACCATAGACAGTGTGTAGTAGTACTCCATCTGAAAGTGGTAATAGAGTAACCGTATCGTAGTAGATTCTGACTCACCATAGACAGTGTGTAGTAGTACTCCATCTGAAAGTGGTAATAGAGTAACCATATCGTAGTAGATTCTGGCTCACCATAGACAGTGTGTAGTAGTACTCCATCTGAAAGTGGTAATAGAGTAACCACATCGTAGTAGATTCTGACTCACCATAGACAGTGTGTAGTATTACTCCATCTGAAAGCGGTAATAGAGTAACCGTATCGGAGTAGATTCTGACTCACCATAGACAGTGTGTAGTAGTATTCTATCCGGAAGTGGAAGTAGCACGTTTTGGGCTTTTCATACTGACTGCACTCGCGGTGGCACGGGTGGTGTCCGCTGGTTTCGTTCAGGGTCACAGACTGAGCGGGCACGATGATTGTGGACGAAACGGTACCTGGAACGCAAAGAAAGATCACTGTGAACAAGGTGGGAACATGAGTATGACTGAGATGACTCGACAATATCATCCATAAGATCCACATACCACATGATTCTACACATCCACAAGATAAATCTGAGAGATTTAGCATCTCTCAGAAGCTATATTACCAATATTCATTATCCACAACTTCACACCAACATGAGATTACAACTTTCCACCAATTTTCAGCCTGGGTTTTCCCTCCCACCTAACGATTATTAACTGCACGTCCGGCCAAACCCCAGCAAAGCCACCCCAAACCTCTGGCTGCCACCGGTACTCGGCTCTGTCTTTTCTCAGTGAGAGCAGACGAGACCAGACGAGACCAGACGAGACCAGACGAGACCAGACATATTGGAGTTTGTTGTTGGTCAGAGGTAACGTCTGTTTTTAGTTTAACTTTTTGTAACTCCAGCCTTGGCATGTAGCAATAGTCTGTTTTTAGTGTCAGTGACCTAGGCATATATGACGCTGAGAGCTCTATACTATCAGTGATGGTCCAGTGAAGGATATCCCAGTGCTCTGAGCAGAACCCCATTTTCTCCTTGTAGGCGTCGCTTCGGTTTGCTACCTGCAAGTTTCATGTTTTTTTGTTGTTGTTTCTAATGTGTATGTTCAATTAATGTGTTCATGTAGCTAAGAGCCCAGAAAAGCCACCTGTGGATGGGCCTTAGCAAATGTAAATACAAATACAAATGCTACATTTGTATAATATTTTTCTGTGCTTCACAAAAAACGCTTGAGAAATTTAATACCGGGCGATTCTGTTTAGGGGGGGGGGGAGGGGCAGGGACGCGATGCGAGCTGCAACTGTACGGAACTTCTGGTGCAGCGGAATAAGGGAGGGCGAAAACTCGCTACATGGGACTGGTGGGTGCCGGACTGGCTAAGGCCTGAGACGAGACTGGTGGGTGCTGGACTGGCTGAGGCCTGAGACGGGACTGGTGGGTGCTGGACTGGCTGAGGCCTGAGACGGGACTGGTGGGTGCCGGACTGGCTGAGGCCTGAGACGAGACTGGTGGGTGCTGGACTGGCTGAGGCCTGAGACGGGACTGGTGGGTGATGGACTGGCTGAGGCCTGAGACGGGACTGGTGGGTACTGGACTGGCTGAGGCCTGAGACGGGACTGGTGGGTGCTGGACTGGCTGAGGCCTGAGACGGGACTGGTGGGTGCTGGACTGGCTGAGGCCTGAGACGGGACTGGTGGGTGCTGGACTGGCTGAGGCCTGAGACGGGACTGGTGGGTGCTGGACTGGCTGAGGCCTGAGACGGCGTCTCGAGCTGTGCCGGTGCTCAAATGCAGCTCGTTGGCGCAGTCACGTGACCGAGTGGTGGCTGAGTGACATTCCAGGCGGGCTATCAACCAATCAGCGACGCGGATTATAAAGTCATGGAGTATCAGCTGTTGGTGCAAAAGTCTTATGGTTCACGACACCTGTCCGGGCAGTGGGATCTGGTGTTTGTTATGACGAGCGTATTTTGTATTTGTCTAAATTACGAGCGTAGTTTTAAAATGTGTGTGTAGAGAGTGAAAGAGGAGATTGCATAACGTGGTTCACAATTGTTGACAAGCCCACGAAATCGTGAACATATGAAAATAAAATACCATTAACCTTATTAGTGACAGGCTCCTGGCTACCCCTATTAGTGGCAGTGGGGGGGGGGGGGGGGGGGGGGATTCCGCCCCGGAGATATCGAGATCTACCCGCCCGATTTTCAAAAAATCAAACGGCGTTTGATTCCCCTCAACACGATCTACATCTTTAAAAAAACGAAATTTTTGATAGGGGGGGGGGGGGGGGAGCAACAGGGGGCAAAAGCTAAAAATATTAGAGGTATTTGTGATCCAACACAGCTGTCATGTTTATCAACCGATTTCAACGCAAATAATGGGGATCGATAGAGATTGAAATGGGAATTGATATATGATGGTTACTTTTCGAAATTCAAAAATCATAGGCGTTTTCAGGTCACTAAATTTTGGGGTAAAATAAATGCCTTATAAAACCGTTTTTTATTTCTTTCTTTTTCGATAAATGAAATGGTGCGCTATTGTGACATCGGACACAACAGTTATAAAGCATATTTGCATCCATAGGCGGTGCCAGGTTAGCGAAAAAGGGAGGCCAAATATATACAAAATAACTTCCTGTAAACCTTCCCTTTTCAAGTCCCTGAAACCGCCTCTGCTGTGCAATATTTATTATAGTTCACTAAAATCAACAAAATTGCACTTGTTTCAATCACCGTAAACCTATGTGACTCCTTTATACTTAAGGCAGTTAGGAAGAAGCCGTGAAGATCGCATTTCCGTATTATCGCCAAATGTCACAGCAAAAAATCCTCCAAAAACTGGGCCCAGAACCGGCCTCTGTTAAGGTTAGGGACTCAAAAATTTGACTGCATATGCGGAATTAAATTCTAGGAAAAGTCCCAAAATTTCTTGGGTCTGCTCTTAGCCGTTCGGGAGATATCTGCGGAAAACCTGAGGGGTGGGCTGAATCTGCCCCCCCCTGCCACTAATAGGGTTAAACAAGCTAAACTAGTCCGTAAGCAATCAACCGTCTCACATGTCTGAAACCTGTTTTATCGTTTATATCTAAATACAATTTCAGTTGGTAATAGTATGCTTGCGAGAAAATCAGGCATATGATTATAGGGCGAATATTGCATCAGGGCAAGCACTTTACAAAGCATCCAAAACAACAATAAACACCAAACAAACATCTATATATCAGCTTCTCTCGAGTTTGCATGACAAAAATGCAGTCATTTGCCTGACATGTTTGAATAGGAAACCATGTTTATTGCTTAACACGCGCAGTGTAGGGGGGGGGGGGGGGGGGGGGGGGGGTACTTTTGTGTCCCCCCCACCCACCCCACATGTTTTTCGTGAATAGCTCGCAAACGAAGCGGCGCAGGGCGGTGTTATTGATACACGACATTTACGCCAACTCAATAGCGGATCGTTTGATATAACAAAAATCAAAATCGGTCGATACGTTTTTGAGTCATACGGATATTCATTCCAAGATGGCGGCCAGAATCGAGGTCGGCAAAGCGATATCTTCGGGACCAACAGTCGGATCGGGATGATTCAAACGCCATTCGGTAGACAATGTCAATGTTCATCTCCAGAAACAACTTTGGACACATTGCTAATGACCTGTGACGTCACAGAGTTCAAATTTCCAAAATTGTGACATTTGGCTAGATTTGACCTTCGTGACCTCATTTGACCTTGAAGATATTGACCGAAGGTCACGACATTTTTGCAAATGTAGATCATCATAGCACCTACCTACCCGGTAAGTGTGATGGTTCCAGCTCTCATATTTTCGGAGATCTTAGGGGGGGGGGGACTAAAGTGCCCCCCCTCCACTGCGTGTTAGTGGCATACCCCTCTCCACTGCGCGTGTTAATAGTGTTAAGCATTTATAATTTCGTAAGTCAATTCCTAAAACGAACCACTTTGTTTCATACACACATGATCCTAAAACTGATTCTGCAGGTATTTAACACGTGATTCATCAGCCGATTGGGGTTTCATCAGCCGATCGTCGGTACTTGTCGAGCACGAGGCACCAGTCGCGACGCTGGTGGACACCCAGTGAGGACATTTCGGGGAAGACTAAGATGTGAGGACATTTCGGGGAAGATCCACGGAGTTTTGACAGCTGGGACCACAGTAATAGTCAAGTCATAGTAGTTTAATGAGCACTTGCGAAACTGGCACAGGTTGGTATGGAACATACGAGCTATGGTCTCGGGAGGTACTGCGAAGTGTGCCAGAGATCTTCTATCACTTGCTTGGGACTGTGATTTGGCGAAATGACGAGAGCCGTCACGCGTCATTAATAACCGACGGAAGATAGCCAGGCCGAACAGCTCACGGCTGGGACGAACTTTGACGATGATTGGTTATTATAACCGGGATTTGTGTTAGATAGCACAGGATCGGTCTCAAGGCCACCTCCTTCCTAATGGACCAGGGGGCGATTGATGCCAAATCATATCCACTTTGGTACACTGAGCCTCGTAATGACGATATAAAATAGTACTCCCGGCACATTTGCTCCGGGCCGCCGAACAACTTCCCGTTAGTCTCCAAGCCAGCGAACTCGGAGGTATTAATATTGGGTGTGAATGGATTCAAGGGTAATGTCTATTGTCCAATGTCCATTAGAGCTACCATATTCTGGCATGCAATGCATTGCACTCTGCGAGCATTCTCGTTCTATGACATGGCATGACTACCCCCCCCCCCCCCATTTCACAAAGGCTGTCAACTTCCCCGGAAACCATCAAAACCATCACGGATCTGGTAATAATTTCAAATGTGCTGAGCTGCCATCAAAAGGTGATCTCATTATTGTTTGCTCTTGCGTAATGGATTATTTGCCACATGCGAATGGCTAAATTACATTTTTTTATCGTTCATTACAGTACAACCGTTAATATCAGCTGAACATTCACCACAGTTGGACGTACTGTGGACGTGTGGACTGGTAACTGTGGACACAGTTAGACGTACTGTGGACGTGTGGACTGGTAACTGTGGACACAGTTAGACGTACTGTGGACGTGTGAACTGGTAACTGTGGACACAGTTAGACGTACTGTGGACGTGTGAACTGGTAACTGTGGACACAGTTAGACGTACTGTGGACGTGTGGACTGGTAACCGTGAACACAGTTAGACGTACTGTGGACGTGTGGACTGGTAACTGTGGACACAGTTAGACGTACTGTGGACGTGTGGACTGGTAACTGTGGACACAGTTAGACGTACTGTGTTTTCCTGCTACTGAGCAGGAAAACCCGACAGCGCAACTGACGCACCCCAGACGTTCGCTTCTCAGACCCAGCGCAACGTATGCTCTATATGTTCTTTGCTCGTTCATTGGAGCCTGTATTGAGAAAGGCCTCTGGGCCGCTCTCGATTATCACGGTAGCGTGTCTGAAGCTTGTTACTCTGAAGCTTGTTACTCTGAAGCTTGTTACTCTGAAGCTTGTTACTCTGAAGCTTGTTACTCTGAAGCTTGTTACTCTGAAGCTTGTTACTCTGAAGCTTGTTACTCTGAAGCTTGTTACTCTGAAGCTTGTTACTCTGAAGCTTGTTACTTTGAAGCTTGTTACTCTGAGCTTGTTACTCTGAAGCTTGTTACTATGAAGCTTGTTATTCTGAAGCTTGTTACTCTGAAGCTTGTTACTCTGAAGCTTGTTACTCTGAAGCTTGTTACTCTGAAGCTTGTTACTCTGAAGCTTGTTACTCTGAAGCTTGTTACTCTGAAGCTTGTTACTCTGAAGCTTGTTACTCTGAAGCTTGTTACTCTGAGCTTGAGTAAATGCCCGGCACAGTGCCCTGAGGCTTGTCTGTCTGTCTGTCTGTCCGGTCCAGGCAAAGAACATCGCAGGCCCAGTCGGCAGTGGCTGTACACAATCAATACACTTGGTAGTTGGTCATATCTAAAAACATTTCTTCACGAAAACGTGACCTGTATGGAGACTGGGGGAACGCTGAACTACGGGAAAAGCCGAAATGGTCAACTGCGCTTAAACGCGTGGAGGTGCCGTTTCTGCTGGCAGTACCAGAAGGAGAATGACAAGTTCCAGCAGTTTCAGAGGAGCTGCTGTTGGTGTGCTAGAAATAGTGTGTTGCTGCCGAAATCGCGCCGATACTGCCATTTACTGAGATGCAGCGCGGTTGGAGCGCTTTTCAGGGTGCGTACAAATCAGCAATGCGCTATTTTAAAGGGCTGTAATTTTTCGTTGGTGCATGATACTTGGATATGAATAATTGTGTCCGAATCAGCAATGTATATGGATAACCCAATACGAAGTTAAGATATTTGGCCGCACGGTTAAGCTCTCGACAGCAATAGGTTGAATACATGTCTCCCGGGGCAAAGCCGAAATAACAATGCAATTTTTTTGGTGTTGCCAAAATTGGGTCTTGGTCTTGAAAAATTTGGTCTTTTGAAAGAACGTCTTTCTATTTTCTCCTGAATGACATCCTTCAAAATGGAAAACTGTGGTTGCAACACCCGCATATACAAAGTAGAAATGTGTGGTTTTAAACATCGTTGCGTTTGCAAGCCTGCATAACATTTTAGTCTGCGGACTACTTACAATGGGATTTAAATCCGTAAACACTCCGATAGAAACGCTTAAAGCTCATACATTTTAAGTTCGAAATAAGAGAAAATGTGAGAAACTGGCTGCCGCCTGCCTGCAACATTCGGCAGCCGCCGCCGGTGCCCGACATCCCTCCAAAACATCGGTCGTCGCCGCCGCCGGTGCCCGACATCCCTCCAAAACGTCGGTCGTCGCCGCCGCCGGTGCCAGACATCCCTCCAAAACATCGGTCGTCGCCGCACCGGTGCCCGACATCCCTCCAAAACATCGGTCGTCGCCGCCACCGGTGCCCGACATCCCTCCAAAACATCGGTCGTCGCCCGCCACCGGTGCCCGACATCCCTCCAAAACATCGGTCGTCGCCGCCACCGGTGCCAGACATCCCTCCAAAACATCGGTCGTCGCGCCACCGGTGCCCGACATCCCTCCAAAACATCGGTCGTCGCCGCCACCGGTGCCCGACATCCCTCCAAAACATCGGTCATCGCCGCAGCCGGTGCCCGACATCCCTCCAAAACATCGGTCGTCGCCGCCACCGGTGCCCGACATCCCTCCAAAACATCGGTTGTCGTCGTTCGGGGGAAGGTCACAGCATGACGCTGACCAGCCGGTGAGCACATCGGCCGACACTCCCGGAACCAGCGCGTCACCCGAGAACGGTGGAACGGCACCGCCTTGTAGGCCAGCAGAACGGCACCAGACGGAGCGCTGGAGAGCCGCCAGCCACGCGGACGCACGCACTCGGTGCGTGCGTCCATGGGGACCGGTTTGTCAGTCCTTACCCTACGCGACCTACCTCACCCTACGCGACAGTCCTCACCCTACGTGACCAAGGGGACCGGAGCATATAAAACGGCGCCTACGGCATGCCCAAGTTGCACGGCATGCCGTAGATGCGTACTTTGGGGGTTCGCGGCCCTCGGTAGCCGTGTGTGTGACGTCACCGTGCCGTGAATGGACCAAACAGAACAAATAGTCAGCTGTTTGCCGATCTCGCGGCCGCCGATCGGGGCTGTCGCCACGGCACAATATCGGCTGTGTTTTTGCAGTAGACAGTGCCGATTTGTAATCATACAGTGCGTTAAGATTACAAATGCTATACATCTGGGGCCATATCAAGTTTCGGCTGAAATTAAACAGCGTATTCCACTGGAGTCTGCGTGACATAGTTGTTCGAGTTGGAAAGGGAGTGTCGCGGTGTCGGCGATGTCGCTCAGTGCCAGTGTCGTCATGGGAAACAGACAGCTCCAGACTTGGCCATGTAGTACTTTACAGGCCAGCCCAGCCAGCCAGTGCCCAGCCAGTGACCACTGGTGGGACGCAGTCGCTATTTTCTTGCCATTCTGTTATCTGTTGCATGGTGCGCTGATATCTTCACCAATCATGTAAGTTGCAGCCCCTTCCCTTAGTTGGATAGTGCTGTTCTAATATCTGCGGCTTAATTACCTGTGATGTGATCTACGGTCACACGATGCCTGACGTTTTAAGCTAATTAATGACATGACCTTCTTTAGAAAGTAGTTATTAATAGTCAGCCAGAACTGAACGGAACGCAGTGTGTTGCCGGCCAGAGCGAGAAAGACAGATGAGAGAGAGAGACAATGAGATAATGAGACAATGAGACAATGAGAGTGAGCATGAGAATAGAGAAAGAGAAAGAGAAAGAGAAAGAGAAGAGAAAGAGAAGAGAAGAGAAAGAGAAGAGAATGAGAATGAGAATGAGAATGAGAATGAGAAAGAAAGAGAAGAGATATAAGATAAAGAGAAAGAGAAAGAGAAAGAGAAAGAGAAAAGAGAAAGAGAAAGAGAAAGAGAAAGAGAAAGATAAAGAGAAAGAGAAAGAGAAAGAGAAAGAGAAAGAGAAAGAGAAAGAGAAGAGAGAAAGAGAAAGAGAAAGAGGAAAGAGAAAGAGAAAGAGAAAGAGAAAGAGAAAGAGAAAGAGAAAGAGAAAGAGAAAGAGAAAGAGAAAGAGAAAGAGAAAGAGAAAGAGAAAGAGAAAGAGAAAGAGAAAGAGAAAGAGAAAGAGAAAGAGAAAGAACATGAACATGAGCATGATGCATGAGCATGAGCATGAGCATGAGCATGAGCATGAGCATGAACATCCGAATGAGAATGAGAATGAGAATGAGAATGAGAATGGAATGGGAATGAGAATAAGAATGAGAATGAGAATGAGAGAATGAGAATGAGAGAGATGACAATGAGAGAATGAGAATGAGAGAATGAGAATGAGAGAATGAGAATGAGAGAATGAGATTGAGAGAATGAGAATGAGAGAATGAGAGAATGAGAATGAGAGAATGAGAATGAGAGAATGAGATGAGAATGAGAATGAGAGAATGAGAATGAGAGAATGAGAATGAGAGAATGAGGAATGAGATAATGAGAATGAGATAATGAGAATGAGAATGAGGAATGGGAATGAGAATGAGAGAATGGGAATGAGAGAATGGGAATGAGAGAATACGAATGAGAGAATGGGAATGAGAGAATGAGAATGAGAGAATGAGAATGAGAGAATGAGAATGAGAGAATGAGAATGAGAGAATGAGAATGAGAGAATGAGAATGAGAGAATGAGAAAGAGAGAATGAGAATGAGAGAATGAGAATGAGAGAATGAGAATGAGAGAATGAGAATGAGAGAATGAGAATGAGAGAATGAGAATGAGAGAATGAGAATGAGAGAATGAGAATGAGAGAATGAGATTGAGAGAATGAGAATGAGAGAATGAGAGAATGAGAATGAGAGAATGAGAATGAGAGAATGAGAATGAGAGAATGAGAATGAGGGAATGAGAATGAGAGAATGAGAATGAGAGAATGAGAATGAGATAATGAGAATGAGATAATGAGAATGAGAATGAGAGAATGGAATGAGAATGAGAGAATGGGAATGAGAGAATGGGAATGAGAGAATGGGAATGAGAGAATGGGAATGAGATAATGAGAATGAGAGAATGAGAATGAGAGAATGAGAATGAGAGAATGAGAATGAGAGAATGAGAATGAGAGAATGAGAATGAAAGAATGAGAATGAGAGAATGAGAATGAGAGAATGAGAATGAGAGAATGAGAATGAAAGAATGAGAATGAGAGAATGAGAGAATGAGAATGAGAGAATGAGAATGAGAGAATGAGAATGAGAGAATGAGAATGGGAGAATGAGAATGAGAGAATGAGAATGAGAGAATGAGAATGAGAGAATGAGAATAAGAGAATGAGAATGAGAGAATGAGAATGAGAGAATGAGAATGAGAGAATGAGAATGAGAGAATGAGAATGAGAGAATGAGAATGAGAGAATGAGAATGAGAGAATGAGAATGAGAGAATGAGACTGAGAGAATGAGAATGAGAGAATGAGAATGTTAGAATGAGAGAATGAGAATGTTAGAATGAGAGAATGAGAATGAGAGAATGAGAATGAGAGAATGAAAATGAGATAATGAGAATGAGATAATGAGAATGATAGAATGAGAATGAGAGAATGAGAATGAGAGAATGATAATGAGAGAATGATAATGAGAGAATGATAATGAGAGAATGATAATGAGAGAATGATAATGAGAGAATGAGAATGAGATAATGAGAATGAGAGAATGAGAATGAGAGAATGAGAATTAGAGAATGAGAATGAGAGAATGAGAATGAGAGAATGAGAATGAGAGAATGAAAATGAGAGAATGAGAATGAGAGCATGAGAATGAGAGAATGAGAATGAGAGAATGAGAATGAGAGAATGAGAATGAGAGAATGAGAATGAGAGAATGAGAATGAGAGAATGAGAATGAGAGAATGAGAATGAGAGAATGAGAATGAGAGAATGAGAATGAGAGAATGAGAATGAGAGAATGAGAATGAGAGAATGAGAGAATGAGAATGAGAGAATGAGAATGAGGGAATGAGAATGAGAGAATGAGAATGAGAGAATGAGAATGAGAGAATGAGAATGAGATAATGAGAATGAGAGAATGAGAATGAGAGAATGAGAATGAGAGAATGAGAATGAGAGAATGAGAATGAAAGAATGAGAATGAGAGAATGAGAGAATGAGAATGAGAGAATGAGAATGAGAGAATGAGAGAATGAGAATGAGAGAATGAGAATGAGAGAATGAGAATGAGAGAATGAGAATGAGAGAATGAGAATGAGATAATGAGAGAATGAGAATGAGATAATGAGAATGAGAGAATGAGAATGAGAGAATGAGAATGAGAGAATGAGAATGAGAGAATGAGAATGAGGGAATGATAATGAGAGAATGAAAATGAGAGAATGATAATGAGATAATGAGAATGAGATATTGAGAATGAGAGAATGAGAATGAGAGAATGAGAATGCGAGAATGAGAATGAGAGAATGAGAATGAGAGAATGAGAATGAGAGAATGGGAAAGAGAGAATGAGAATGAGAGAATGAGAATGAGAATGAGAGAATGAGAATGAGAGAATGATAATGAGAGAATGAGAATGAGAGAATGAGAATGAGAGAATGAGAATGAGAGAATGAGAATGTTATAATGAGAGAATGAGAATGAGAGAATGAGAATGAGAGAATGAGAATGAGATAATGAGAATGAGAGAATGAGAATGAGAGAATGAGAATGAGAGAATGAGAATGAGAGAATGAGAATGAGAGAATGAGAATGAGAGAATGATAATGAGAGAATGATAATGAGAGAATGATAATGAGAGAATAATAATGAGAGAATGATAATGAGAGAATGATATTGAGAGAATGAGAATGAGAGAATGAGAATGAGAGAATGAGAATTAGAGAATGAGAATTATAGAATGAGAATGAGAAGTGAGAATGAGATAATGAGATAATGAGAATGAGAGAATGAGAATGAGAGAATGAGAATGAGAGAATGAGAATGAGAGAATGAGAATGAGAGAATGAGAATGAGAGAATGAGAATGAGAGAATGAGAATGAGAGAATGAGAATGAGAGAATGAGAATGAGAGAATGAGAATGAGAGAATGAGAATGAGAGAATGAGAATGAGAATGAGAGAATGAGAATGAGATAATGAGAATGAGAGAATGAGAATGAGAGAATGAGAATGAGAGAATGAGAATGAGAGAATGAGAATGAGAGAATGAGAATGAGAGAATGAGAATGAGAGAATGAGAATGAGAGAATGAGAATGAGATACTGAGAATGAGAGAATGAGAATGAGAGAATGAGAATGAGAGAATGAGAATGAGAGAATGAAAATGAGAGAATGAGAATGAGAGAATGAGAATGAGAGAATGAGAATGAGAGAATGAGAATGAGAGAAGGAGAATGAGAGAATGAGAATGAGAGAATGAGAATGAGAGAATGAGAATGAGAGAATGAGAATGAGAGAATGAGAATGAGATAATGAGAATGAGAGAATGGGAATGAGATAATGAGAATGAGATAATGAGAATGAGATAATGTGAATGAGATAATGAGAATGAGATAATGAGAATGAGAGAATGAGATAATGAGAATGAGAGAATGAGAATGAGATAATAGAATGAGATAATGAGAATGAGATAATGAGAATGAAAGAATGAGAATGAGAGAATGAGAATGAGAGAATGAGAATGAGATAATGAGAATGAGAATGAGATAATGAGAATGAGAGAATGAGAATGAGAGAATGAGAATGAGAGAATGAGAATGAGAGAATGAGATTGAGAGGATGAGAATGAGAGAATGAGAGAATGAGAATGAGAGAATGAGAATGAGAGAATGAGAATGAGATAATGAGAATGAGATAATGAGAATGAGAATGAGAGAATGGGAATGAGAGAATGGGAATGAGAGAATGGGAATGAGAGAATGGGAATGAGAGAATGAGAATGAGAGAATGAGAATGAGAGAATGAGAATGAGAGAATGAGAACGAGAGAATGAGAATGAGAGAATGAGAATGAGAGAATGAGAAAGAGAGAATGAGAATGAGAGAATGAGAATGAGAGAATGAGAATGAGAGAATGAGAATGAGAGAATGAGAATGAGAGAATGAGAATGAAGGAATGAGAATGAGAGAATGAGAGAATGAGAATGAGATAATGAGAATGAGAGAATGAGAATGAGAGAATGAGAATGAGAGAATGAGAATGAGAGAATGAGAATGAGAGAATGAGAATGAGAGAATGAGAATGAGAGAATGAGAATGAGAGATTGAGAATGAGAAAATGAGAATGAGAGAATGAGAATGAGAGAATGAGAATGAGAGAATGATAATGAGAGAATGAGAATGAGAGAATGAGAAAGAGAGAATGAGAATGAGAGAATGAGAATAAGAGAATGAGAATGAGAGAATGAGAATGAGATAATGAGAATGAGAGAATGAGAATGAGAGAATGAGAATGAGAGAATGAGAATGAGAGAATGAGAATGAGAGAATGAGAATGAGAGAATGAGAATGAGAGAATGAGAATGAGAGAATGAGAATGAGAGAATGAGAATGTTGGAATGAGAGAATGAGAATGAGAGAATGAGAATGAGAGAATGAAAATGAGAGAATGAGAATGAGATAATGAGAATGATAGAATGAGAATGAGAGAATGAGAATGAGAGAATGATAATGAGAGAATGATAATGAGAGAATGATAATGAGAGAATGATAATGAGAGAATGATAATGAGAGAATGAGAATGAGAGAATGAGAATGAGAGAATGAGAATTAGTGAATGAGAATGAGAGAATGAGAATGAGAGAATGAGAATGAGAGAATGAAAATGAGAGAATGAGAATGAGAGAATGAGAATGAGAGAATGAGAATGAGAGAATGAGAGAATGAGAATGAGAGAATGATAATGAGAGAATGAGAATGAGAGAATGAGAATGAGAGAATGAGAATGAGAGAATGAGAATGAGAGAATGAGAATGAAAGAATGAGAATGAGAGAATGAGAGAATGAGAATGAGAGAATGAGAATGAGAGAATGAGAATGAGGGAATGAGAATGAGAGAATGAGAATGAGAGAATGAGAGAATGAGAATGAGATAATGAGAATGAGAGAATGAGAATGAGAGAGTGAGAATGAGAGAGTGAGAATGAGAGAATGAGAATGAAAGAATGAGAATGAGAGAATGAGAGAATGAGAATGAGAGAATGAGAATGAGAGAATGAGAGAATGAGAATGAGAGAATGAGAATGAGAGAATGAGAATGAGAGAATGAGAATGAGATAATGAGAGAATGAGAATGAGAGAATGAGAATGAGAGAATGAGAATGAGAGAATGAGAATGAGAGAATGAGAATGATAGAATGAGAATGAGAGAATGAGAATGAGGGAATGATAATGAGAGAATGAGAATGAGAGAATGAGAATGAGATAATGAGAATGAGAGATTGAGAATGAGAGAATGAGAATGAGAGAATGAGAATGAGAGAATGATAATGAGAGAATGAGAATGAGAGAATGAGAATGAGAGAATGGGAAAGAGAGAATGAGAATGAGAGAATGAGAATGAGAATGAGAGAATGATAATGAGAGAATGAGAATGAGAGAATGAGAATGAGAGAATGAGAATGAGAGAATGAGAATGAGAGAATGAGAATGTTATAATGAGAGAATGAGAATGAGAGAATGAGAATGAGAGAATGAGAATGAGATAATGAGAATGAGAGAATGAGAATGAGAGAATGAAAATGAGAGAATGAGAATGAGAGAATGAGAATGAGAGAATGAGAATGAGAGAATGATAATGAGAGAATGATAATGAGAGAATGATAATGAGAGAATGATAATGAGAGAATGAGAATGAGAGAATGAGAATGAGAGAATGAGAATTAGAGAATGAGAATTAGAGAATGAGAATGAGATAGTGAGAATGAGATAATGAGATAATGAGAATGAGAGAATGAGAATGAGAGAATGAGAATGAGAGAATGAGAATGAGAGAATGAGAATGAGAGAATGAGAATGAGAGAATGAGAATGAGAGAATGAGAATGAGAGAATGAGAATGAGAGAATGAGAATGAGAGAATGAGAATGAGAGAATGAGAATGAGAGAATGAGAATGAGAGAATGAGAATGAGAATGAGAGAATGAGAATGAGAGAATGAGAATGAGAGAATGAGAATGAGAGAATGAGAATGAGAGAATGAGAATGAGAGAATGAGAATGAGAGAATGAGAATGAGAGAATGAGAATGAGATACTGAGAATGAGAGAATGAGAATGAGAGAATGAGAATGAGAGAATGAGAATGAGAGAATGAGAATGAGAGAATGAGAATGAGAGAATGAAAATGAGAGAAAGAGAATGAGAGAATGAGAATGAGAGAATGAGAATGAGAGAATGAGAATGAGAGAATGAGAATGAGATAATGAGAATGAGAGAATGGGAATGAGATAATGAGAATGAGATAATGAGAATGAGATAATGTGAATGAGATAATGAGAATCAGATAATGAGAATGAGAGAATGAGATAATGAGAATGAGAGAATGAGAATGAGATAATGAGAATGAGATAATGAGAATGAAAGAATGAGAATGAGATAATGAGAATGAGAGAATGAGAATGAGATAATGAGAATGAGAATGAGATAATGAGAATGAGAGAATGAGAATGAGAGAATGAGAATGAGAGCATGATAATGAGAAAATGAGAATGAGAGAATGAGAATGAAAGAATGAGAATAAGAGAATGAGAATGAGAGAATGAGAATGAGATAATGAGAATGAGAGAATGAGAATGAGAGAATGAGAATGAGATAATGAGAATGAGAGAATGGGAATGAGAGAATGAGAATGAGAGAATGAGAATGAGAGAATGAGAATGAGAGAATGAGAATGAGAGAATGAGAATGAGAGAATGAGAATGAGAGAATGAGAATGAGAGAATGAGAATGAGATAATGAGAATGAGAGAATGAGAATGAGAGAATGAGAATGAGAGAATGATAATGAGAGAATGAGAATGAGAGAATGAGAATGAGAGAATGAGAATGAAAGAATGAGAATGAGAGAATGAGAATGAGAGAATGAGAATGAGAGAATGAGAATGAGATAATGAGAATGAGATAATGAGAATGAAAGAATGAGAATGAGATAATGAGAATGAGATAATGAGAATGAGATAATGAGAATGAGAATGAGAGAATGAGAATGAGAGAATGAGAATGAGAGAATGAGAATGAGAGAATGAGAATGAGAGAATGAGAATGAGAGAATGAGAATGAAAGAATGAGAATGTATTGAGAGAATGAGAGAGGTCCGAGCCCCGAGGAGAGGACAGCACGAGGAGAGACAGCGAACGGCTATAGAAACGGCGAGGCTCTCACACGGAACATTTTTCAGAGCAAGCAAGGATAATTTCTAAAAAAGCTACTTTAACTCATTCGGCATTACCCGCAATTTTGGGGCAAAATCGAAATTTTGCCTGCTCAGAGATTCTGCTTTGTAACAGCTAAAATATATCTGATGGCTCAAATGTCAAACCTGTTTTTGATAGCCCAATGTAGCTTGCCAATGCTATGTGTATATATTCTGTAGAGTGAATTGTTTGTACGACACAACACACAAGGATCGAAGCATTAAAGTTTTGACGTTCCCCAGTCTCCTCTATTTTATGCTGCCAAGCGAGCCTAAACAAATAACTTAATCATTTGTTACACTTTTATCTCTCAATCTCGTACTTCTATATGCTTCTCCAATTGCATTACCATTATCTCTTAATGCCCACAAGACACTGATAAAGCTTAATTTTCGAAAGCAATGCGAATCTCTGGTTCAAGATTCGTATCTTTCAAATGTATGCAAAATCCCTAGTTTCAGAAACGTAAGCACAACGCATGCCGGGATCTCTCAACTACAGTTTAATTAGTGTCCTTCGTTGCGCAACAGCCTGCGTCATTAAATGACGTCATAGGTGCCCCAACCTGCCGCGTCGGGCCAGTTCGGACCGAGTGTCGCTGGATGAGCGACGAAGGACGGGAGTTTAACTGCAGATTCGGGGCAGATTCTGCAGAGGAATGACGTCACCGGAGGACTGAGATGACTGTTGGGTAATCTGACATCCGGGCGGAATAAGATCAAAGACTG
This sequence comes from Chirona hameri, assembly GCA_036785665.1. NCBI lineage: Eukaryota > Metazoa > Arthropoda > Thecostraca > Balanomorpha > Balanidae > Chirona > Chirona hameri. The sequence goes on from JAXIVJ010001205.1 coordinate 111,015, forward strand.
GCTACGTCATATGAGAAGCATAGGAGACATCAGATCTGAGACTATCGGCATTAGGGCGTCTTCTGTCGAAATATTGTCAAAGTCCAGACATATCTGGATCTTGGTGTAGAAAGTGTGCTGTGCCATCGCACATTGGCATCAAAATTCGCTGAACATGAGTGACGATCTGGTATAGCGGTTAGATCGTTACTTCATGTGCAAGGGACCTGGCTGCGATTCTCCCCATTCCGTAGAAATGTGACCTGGCATCTAATCTAACCCTTGAGACAGGGTGCAAGTTTCAATAGTTAGCAACAAGCAACCCTAGGCGACGTTGCTTTATTCGTACAGACCACAACCCGCACTGAACATGTTCAGTGAGCGTGCACGTTAGCCGACTGACACACATGAGCTGTTTATCTACTTGCATTATTTCCCTTGTGTTTTGCACTATGTGTGAGGCGCCAAAATGAAAAGAAACGCCTGTCCCGTCCACGGTCTGTTGCAGTTTCGAGTGATGTTGGAAGATTTGGTTTTATACTAATGAACAGAAATAATATACATTGTCTCTCTAAAGGTCCGTGAATTTATATGTAGGGTTAGGGCTATATGATTCCTTCTGCCATGCTCATTGCTCAATATTAAGCACTTTCAAAGATGCGGAAAAGAACTAACGTTTAACCCGCGCAATGCAGGGGGGTTGATTTCCGCCCCCTCAGGTTTTTCAAAGATAGCGAAAAAACGGCGGCGCGCAGCGCCGCCGGGTTTTGATGCACCTGTTAGAACATCAATTGCGCACACTTTGAAGAAAAAAAAATATGCTCGGGTCATCTCAGGTCAGGTCACCAGACCAGGTCAAGTAACCCCACCACCAAAAATGTTTGCAGTTGTGCCAAAGCCAGAGTTTTTCACCGATCAGGTTGAAACTTACAGGATGTCATGAGGGCATCAGTACTTACAATTCCTTTTACTCGGAATTTTGATATCGGTGACCTAAGGTCAGGTCAATTTCGTAACCTCCCCATAATAAGTCAATGGGGAAATATACAAATGCTTCCTATTTCAAGGATATGCATGGTACTAGTCCAATTACTTCTGGATCATGTTATTATAGGGTATTCTTGATGATCCAAGTGTAAGTTTTGTTCCGTGACCCCTATTGGGTCATTTGAGGTCATGCGAGGTCACCATCATTTTTTTTTGTCAATAACTCGACATAATGAAGATAGAGAAGTAAAACAGACATCAATGTGTTTGTCTCGTCGAAACACGTCTTCCCATATGCAACATGCCCTACTTGGGTCACCACTTGACCTTGACCTTAGGTCAAATTGTTAAGTTGACTTAACAAGGTCACCATATATATCATTCAAAGCGCCTTGACAAGATAAACACAATGGCGTAAACAGTTTTTCGTTATCTTTATTAAGTAAAAAGTTAATAGCAAAAACGATTTAGCAAAAAAACGGATTGTTTTTCTTTTTGACCTCTGGAGGCTCAAATATTAACCTGAGATCAAATCTGAGGACACATTAGCGATTACAAATTCCACTGGCTGGCGTTTGCTTTTTTCCGTTTGTTTCTAACTATCATCGTTTCTGAGATATATGGGAATTTCTGGAGCGATGTCCTAAAACAGGAAAAAACTGGAACATTTGACCTTTGATGACCTCGGGTGACCTCAATTTTGACCTGACTTAAAAAAACACTGAAATACTTTCGATAGAACACGTATGAAGATATAAAATACCCTTTTCCGCTTCTCGCTACGTTGCGTAGTTTTCGAGATCTCAGGGGGGGGGGTGGCGGAAATCACCCCCCCTGCAGTTCGTGTTCGGCGCAAAGCCCCTGCAGTGCGCGGGTTAACTAACTTTGAATGAACTAACTCCACAACAGTTGAAAACACTGAAATGATATAAAGAAACGAAGTTGAAGGTACTAACTTGTTCTAAATTTTCGTTATCCTAAAGCCCGAGGTTTTCTAGTAGACTATGCCGAAAAATGAATACTTCCAACAGGCAAACGCCTTATCTGTGTTTTTGAATGAGATTCGGAGCTCGAAAAGCTGTAAAGTATTTGCAGAGCTTGTTCCGGATGCTTTCACCGCTGCCATCAGCTAAGCCACCGTCACGTTCGCCATTAAGGCACGGCTTCGCAGCTCGCTAATAACCATGCTGACCCTCGGCATTGTGTCAGGGCCTGTCACTTGTTACAAGCCGGACTCTGGGAGGTACTGCGAAGTGTGACAGAGATCTTCTATCACTTGCAAATTAGCACCCTTCTCCGCGTGACACTGAGCAAAACCCTGCCCTGGGTGCTATGCGTCAAGCAGACAAAGTTGGCAAGGCCACTATATTTTTCCTTACCAACTTTGTCTGCTTGACGCGTAGCACCCAGGGCAGGGTTTTGCTCAGTGTCACGCGGAGAAGGGTGCTAATTTGCAAGTGATAGAAGATCTCTGTCACACTTCGCATTACCTCCCAGAGTCCGGCTTGTAACAAGTGACAGGCCCTGACACAATGCCGAGGGTCAGCATGGTTATTAGCGAGCTGCGAAGCCGTGCCTTAATGGCGAACGTGACGGTGGCTTAGCTGATGGCAGCGGTGAAAGCATCCGGAACAAGCTCTGCAAATACTTTACAGCTTTTCGAGCTCCGAATCTCATTCAAAAACACAGATAAGGCGTTTGCCTGTTGGAAGTATTCATTTTTCGGCATAGTTTACTAGAAAACCTCGGGCTCTAGGATAACAAGTCTAGGATATTGCCCCAACACCTTTGTTTTGGCCCCACCAACGTTGTATCTGACACCGAACTTGCTCAATTTGAAGGTATTTTAACGTTACAGAATATATTTTTTAGCTAGAAACCCATCAAGTTGAAAATGTAACTATTCAGATGCTGAATCTCACAACTTGACCCATATGGCGTGAAGCATGAAGCCCCGGGAGCTCCCCTGTCCCCGTTTCCCGGCCCGCCACGCCTTTATCTCAGAAGAGGAGGTCCGAGTTTATAGTCATCACCGTGCGAGCATCATCGATAGTCATCGAAAGTCACAGATGGTCATCGTCGTGCGCGAGGGAAGGGCGCGTACCTACTCCTGCGCAGTACAGTTTAAACTTGCTTACGCTGCATTATCTTCGCACAAGCTCGACAAGTGCTCGACTTGTCCGCCCCGGTAGCTCAGTGGGAGTGCGCTGGACTTCTGACCTATCCCGGTACTTTGTCTGCTTGACGCGTAGCCCCGGGAGTCGCTTCGGCGCTCCCGGGCCCGGGTTCGAGTCGCTTCGGCGCTCGCTATTTGCTCCTGACTGGGATGGCCTGCGGCCGGTGGCAGCGGTCGCACTCAAGGTCAGGTGACGACAGTGAGCGGGGCGGACCGTGTCCAGGTATGTCGGGCACGTTAAACTTGCGTCTCTAAATTCTGCCGGCCAACAGGAATTGCGCGATCGGGTGGTGAGGTCAGGACCTGCGCAACAAGCTCTGCTTAGCGTGGGCCCTGACCTCGGAAATCCATCCACACAAAACATTCGGACTAAATTTAGAAAAAAAGGAAAAAAAGCGCCAACCTCCACTGTGATGCTCGCGACAACGCGCCACAGGCCAAATAAGAATACGACATCAAACGTTTTTATCACATACTGGTCCAAATGAATGCATCGATTCCTGAGAGGAAAAGTTCGTACTAGACCTTCATGAAAGCAGCAGACAGCTTGGCAAAAAACGACTGGCGTGGGTTGACACTGGGTTCTTAACCACCCCTTATACAGGCGATCTAGCCAACGAGGAACGTTGCACTAGGTCTGGTAGCATTTACACTAGTTACGGAACCGATTAAATATAACACGGGACAGTCCAAAAGGCTAAAATGATATTTGCTATGTGCTAACACTGCTGTGCTGATATGACGTAGAACTCTCAGAGTGAGGTCTTTCAAACATTATATCTTTCAACATTCGATCTTCGATCGATATGGGATCTTTCAAACTTAGATGTCTATACAAGCCTTGTTTATGTTTCACGTATTATATAGGCTAATCAGGTCTGCAAGACCGGGAGAATTTTATATATATATATATATATATATATATATATATATATATATATATATATACTTAGTTCAGAACCATTACGTCACTCAGCACCATTGCTCGTCGTTTTAATTTCAACATCCGAAGCTGCACAACTAGAGCTAAAAAACCGCAGTTGAACGCACATCGTCCACATACGAACGTGACAGAGCTCTCAGACGTGATTCGAATGCGGATGCTTGCTTGCGCTGCCTGTGTGCGTTCAGAACCTTCATTTTATAAATATATCAGCGGTACGTTGTTGTTGGCAACAGGAAACGCGCAGTTGTGAACTACGCAAAACTAAGACTGTCAGTTACATGCCCTGTGAGTACGTCAGTCAAAGTTAATAGGTTTTTCCGTACGGACGCCAGCAAAGAGCGTGACGGAACACTTTGCTGAATGGCCCTGGTCATGGTTAGCGATTGGTACGACGACTTCCGGTTTTTACCGCGATGTACACCGCATTTTCATTGTTCAAACTAGGATTAATTTGTTCGTTCATTGTCGAAAATGAGCCGGGAGCTGCAGACGGCACATCAAAGTAAGCAGTAATTTCACGATGCAGTCCTTCTCACTCACGCAAACAGGCCGGAAGCGGCCATGTGTACGATGTTAAGACGAAGTTCCAGCAGCTCTTGTGTAAGTGACTCTGAATTGTTGAAGTGTATATTGTACGAGCGCACCCTGCAGACAGCGTCAGTTGAGTGGATTATCACCAGGACAACAAGGAAACGTTCATGTGTCTGTACATAGCCGCCATACAAGGTCACGACATGTGCACAAAAGCCTCAGTTGGGCGCAACAACAGGAAAGGTTGGATCATAGATAACAGGAAACATGTCTCCTGTTATCTGTGGTTAGAGGTAAGGTGATTTTTCAGCTAGTTCAGCTAAAGCCATTTATTGGTTGCAACGCGTTTCGATGAATACTTCCACCATCATCAGGCATGACTGCTGTGACACTATAGTGGTAATTACATGGACAACATTAATGCAATAGACATACATAAACATATCAACATATCGACTGATTAATCGTTCCGATCTAAAGCTTTAAATCTATATTACTATTTGACAAGCGTCTGTCTGTCTGTCTGTCTGTCTGTATATTTATCCGCCACGAATTTATATAATTTCGTGTTCGACCGTTTAAGCCACACACGAGGGGCCGTAATAGCCATGAGCTTATCGTGGATGGCCTTAATATATGCCTATGTCTATGTCTATGTCTAATTAAAGCGGTAATTATACATTGCAGTACCACATTGATATAAGCACGTGATGCACGTGATTTTATGGTTTTCAAACGAGTTTACGGATACTACCGAGTGGTATATACATTGACCGTTATAATAGGGATCAATGGGTATATAATTCGTACATTTCCGACGCATTTGGTACGATAGTTTTAGACAGTTGTGGGTGTGCAGCTTTGGGCGAAGGTTTGTGCTGTAACTAACATAGAAGGTGTTAATAAATATTTTACCGTAAAAAACAGTTTACGGATACGGGTTTTACATCGCTTCACTCCAGTCGAAAGCCAATCAGATCCAACCACGTATACTACAGTGTCACAACCAATGAGAAGCAACCACGGAATCACTGCGAAACGAAGGTCATCGACATACGGTACGGCATATATCAATGAACATATACGCTAAGCCGGGGTGGAGTTTTCACGGGTTTAACGTGTGTATAACGGGTGCCATAGGTGTACCACGGGTATAATGGGTGAGTGCTGGCTATAACGGGTTTATCACGTGTTCCACAGGGGCACAACGGGTACAACGGGTGTATGTCGGGCACCGTAGGTTGTTGACGGGTACATCGGTTGTATGACGGGTACAAAAACGTATTATAGGTACGACAGGTGTCACGGGTAGTACGGGTTATCAATCCCTAATTGCCTATCACTGGCTTGCACCACTGCACTTGACCTGTAATCGCCCAGCGGAGCGGCCGGGTTAGCACTAGCACATCACTGTTTGAAACAATTCAAATACTATTTTCCCTGCAAATGTTTCGCTATTCATCGCACTCTGAATAATCAAAAGGCCATCAAATGGAAGATCATCACTTTTACCATGGACCTACATTTTAGTTAGGATGGAAAGCACTATATAGTTTGACTATTCTATCATTCCCTGTTTGCACGCATATTTCGGAACGACACTGATGGATGTGCACCGCCTCGAGTATTTGTAGCCGTCTTCGGTTGCTCTCTCTAGCAATAATTGTGGTACTGTCATCCATATCTTTCCTCTCGAGTTTGCGAGTGTGTTTGTTCCCGGTGTGGTTGAGAAGAGCTCCTTGTAAATGGAAGGATATTCTTGTGGTCAGGTAGTCTGTTGTGTGGCCTATATAGTTGCAACCAATACATGGCTTTAGCTGAACTTATATACCACTTACAGGAGCACGAAAAGAAGATTATAAGGAGAAAAGAAAGATTTCAAGGAAAACTTGTTAAAGCAAAACATGCAGTCACTTTCAATAAAATATGCATAAGCGAAAAGTTGCTACCATCCTACACGAATATATATATATATATATATATATATATATATATATATATATATATATATATATATATATATATATATATATATATATATATATATGTATATATATATATATATATATATATATATATATATATATATATATATATATATATATATATATATATATATATATATATATATATATATATATATATATATATATATATATATATATATATATATATATATATATATATATATATATATATATATATATATATATATATATATATATATATATATATATATATAATATATATATATATATATATATATATATATATATATATATATATATATATATATATATATATATATATATATATATATATATATATATATATATATATATATATATATATATATATATATATATATATATATATATATATATATATATATATATATATATATATATATATATATATATATATATATATATATATATATATATATATATATATATATATATATATATATTATATATATATATATATATATATATATATATATATATATATATATATATATATATATATATATATATATATATATATATATATATATATATATATATATATATATATATATTATATATATATATATATATATATATATATATATATATATATATATATATATATATATATATATATATATATATATAATATATATATATATATATATATATATATATATATATATATATATATATATATATATATATATATATATATATATATATATATATATATATATATATATATTATATATATATATATATATATATATATATATATATAGTATATATATATATATATATATATATATATATATATATATATATATATATATATATATATATATATATATATATATATATATATATATATATAATATATATATATATATATATATATATATATATATATATATATATATATATATATATATATATATATATATATATATATATATATATATATATATTTATATAAATACTCATATTTGTCGTGTAAAAGTAATACCTAATACCTATATCTTAATTCTTCACCCAGCATTTATTCGGGGCTATAAGCCAGCTGAATCGAGCGTACGCAGCACGATGTAAGCACGGCTTAAGCCGCCTCACGCAGCACCGTTTAAACACAGCTTAACGTGATGAGCTTCCGCCAAGGAGACGGTGCTGGTATGACGTCACGATTCCTTCCTTTTAATAGTGAAGGCCAAACGTTTGCCCGCTTATTTTTTATCATCAAATGTTAGTGAAATTGAACTGAAACAATCCATATATTATAAAATTGAAGGTCTAGCAATCATTTATTGTCCTTGAACTTAAGCGAGAGACTGATGTATGATTGCGGTATGTTTTAGCCACATTTATATACTAGATTCCAGTCAAAAATTATGGAACCATCCAAGGTAGTTTAATCCTTAAAGATTTACGAGCGTGGTAAATATCAAGGTTTCAACGGAAAAGGCACAATCCGTGTAAATTAATTCAGTGTTACCCAAAGCAGGAAATGTATGTGTGAATAACAAGGAAGATATTGCCACATTTATGGTTTACTGCCTCCATGACTAAGATTATATCTAAAACACCTTAGCTAAATGATACATGTGGTGTTACACAGTGGCATTGAATTGAAATCCTCCTCACAATCTGTCCAATTAATTTCCTACGCCACATTCTTTGAAATAATGGAGTGTACTGTGTAGCTTATGCTGCCTCTGCAGAATGCTGAAAGCTAAAGTAAAGATGACATACATTATACCCAAGGATTTTTCAACGGTTAATAAAACTCATCATTTTGACAAGATTGCATAAGATCGTGTGGGTAAAATTAACACCGATCACTCTTGTAAGCAACATGAATCTAAACAAAATACAAACCACGTAACATTAAATTTAACATCCCCGAACTGAACACGTCCATTCCAATCTTGGGATTTCTCAGCTTTATATTTTAAGATTTTCACGTCGGCTCTTGCCACCTAATGATGTACCCATTCTCCGGTCATAAGACACCGCATAAGTCAGTACCTAAATTAACCCAAAGTAATCCCAAATAACCAGCATGTCTCAGAGCCTTACGGCACAAGAGATGCGTTGCGTCTTTGTGGTGTTTTACTATGTACCGACGTAACCGGTATACAAAGCGATTTCAGTTCATGTTGACCCTCCTTAAAGGAAATAGTTCATGGATGGAGTAACACAAGAAATAGTTCACCTTCAACATGGGTTTTGAACTGAGATAGCAGTTTTGTAGCTCGGGTTGGGAAACGCCTATCCGTAAGTTTGCTTGACTGAAAAGACTCTCCAGCCGAATATATTTGATTTTTTGGTGAAGGAATGCGGTGCTGACGAAATAATGCGGTGCTGTCGGTGGCCCGGGCAGAGGTTATACCATCAGCCAATCAGCTTGCAGCTGGTGCTAGCAAGCGAACCGCCGGCCGCTGGTTGGCACTTCTCTAATGCGAGTCTATCCTTACGCGACTACTTTCGAATGTGATTGGCTGAACCATTTTTTCTTCATTCGCGTGACGTCAGGACTCTGACTCAGAGACTATGTATATAGTTTTGATAAAAATTAGTAATTGACGACCTTCTGTCCTGAATGAGCGCGATGTATGGCCATGTTTGACAATATACAAATATATTGTATTTCAAAATATAATCAAATGGTGTTTGGAAACAAATCTTCCAAGGTGAACTATTTCCTTTAAAGGTGAACTATTTCCTTTAATGCCAAGCGGGAAGACCCATCGCGCCATAAGTAATGTTTCTGCATCATCATGTGTGTCACAACTCATAGCAAGTGTTTCTGCATCATCACCAATTCTGACTGCTAAGGTCCGGCCGGGGTTACCCGACTGAATATATGACGTCAGCGGAGGCCCTCAGAATACGGATCTTCATTTGGAGACGAGTGACGATGCATTTCAAGTAGGTCGTGCACACAATTCAGTCAACAGTTAGCCCGCTGTTGGCAGGGAAGGGAGCGACAGAGGAGAGAGGCGTCGGCGAGGTCACCTTGCCAGGTTTCCATGACGTCACGGAGCTGCTGCACGTTGCTGTTTTTTGTTGTACTCCGTCAATATTGCAAGCGACGCAATGACGCATTTATATGGTCTTCGCCACCGCTTGATACACTATGGCCACTGTTCTTAGTAACTTTTAGCCATTATAATTATCGTCATAACTTCAGCCAACACAATTCCATGTTGAAATATACGTGCACTTGAATTTATCCCTATAAATTTCACATTTGTCCCTAATAACTCTGAAGTCGTGGGGCGACGCTTTTGGTAGCAGGTAGAAAAGTCGGCAGATTTTCGCTAAAGTCGGCAGATTTTCGCTAGTGGTGCCATCTAACGGGAGGCACCATTAACAATACTGTGCTCTTAACTCGTACCAAACCAGAACAAGAAGATGGCCCAACATGAGCTATTTGTAATTTCTATATACGATAAAGCTGTTAACGCATCGATAGGGAAACTTTCATTTTGACACACCCCTCCGCACATCAAGGTGACTATTTATATTGGTAAATACAACAATGCTCTTGAGTGGTTTCATATTATGTAAAGTTCTTTCTGACATTCCACTGACATTTCGATTGTTCTGTCGTGTGTCGGCTGTCGGGTATTTCAAACTGAAGACCTGTTAAGCTGTACATCAATGCAAAAGATGCCGATTATGATTTTTAAAGACGTTACATAGCCATACTCGCCGACCTCATGCAATGAAAAGATACACAACCAGTCACTTCCCTCATCACAAAATGTACTGCTGCGCGGAATATGTCCCATTCATTGCTTGTCAACTTTTACCTTTGAAGAATATTCGGTGCCTAAGTCATTCCTTGTCACTTTGAGTGATGAATACACAATACACATGCCAAATTATGCTGCCACATAACGATGCTACTGAACAATGAACATTATTGATGCAACCCATACAATGATCGGTATTGAAAAAGAAGCGCAACGCGGTATTTCTTAGTAAAAATGTTCCTGCCATGACGTCAGGAATGAAAAATAAACAAAGCCATAAAAGCTCCGCTGCTTTAAAGTGCTGAATCAGTGCAAGGAATGCTTACGCCACGTATTGTATCCGGCGGCAGACCGAAGAAGCTGCGACGCACGCAACACAGGTGAGGTGACATTTGTAGGAAATGTGTTAAAAATAAAAAGCTCGGCTACGCTATCAGCGTCGCCATAGATGGATTGACCATAACTAGGTCCGTTGGATGGCATGTGTAGCGATGCGACTGATGAAATTATCGTGCAACTTTGACACGAACGCAGGAAAAACGATGTCGAGGTCCGTAAAAGTCGAATTTGTCTCACATTTTAGTTAAATATTTTTATTCGGTCAAAAGGTGAAGTGTAAGTATAGATATATGAAGTAAAATACAACCTATGGTATGACAAGCCTGCTTATAAGCATGTGTGCAGTATATCGGATGGTTTGACCGGCCAGGCCCGGCGTCAGACACACAGGGCTATCATGCAGGTCTAAGTCCTTAACTTAAAATCGGCCCGGTGTGGCAAACACAAGACCGTTTTAAGTCAGCTAATTTGAGTGATCTCCGCATTGCCCACGACAGGCAACCAGATAATACGGCCAGCTTCGGCCAGAATCGTACTTATGTAACCAACCTCGACCAAACTTCCTCCCGAATTTACAACGGGTAGAGAACATAACTTTAGACTCGATCAACAATCATATCCGGGCTCTTGCATACTTTGATGGCTACATAATCTTCCTTTACCGATCATACAAGGACATAAGCGAATACAACAAATCGATGTCATTTCAATACTGCACCCGTTGCGGAAATCATAACGTTGGCCTTGTGTACTCAGCTTTGATGTCAAGGTAATGTCTGTGTCTGGGGATGTCAAGGTAATGTCTGTGTCTGTGTCAAGGCAATGTCTGTGTCTGTGTCAAGGTAATGTCTGTGTCTGTGTCAAGGTAATGTCTGTGTCTGTGTCAAGGTAATGTCTGTGTCTGTGTCAAGGTAATGTCTGTGTCTGGGGATGTCAAGGTAATGTCTGTGTCTGTGTCAAGGTAATGTCTGTGTCTGGGGATGTCAAGGTAATGTCTGTGTCTGGGGATGCCAAGGTAATGTCTGTGTCTGTGTCAAGGTAATGTCTGTGTCTGGAGATGTCAAGGTAATGTCTGTGTCTGTGTCAAGGTAATGTCTGTGTCTGGGGATGTCAAGGTAATGTCTGTGTCTGTGTCAAGGTAATGTCTGTGTCTGGGGATGTCAAGGTAATGTCTGTGTCTGTGTCAAGGTAATGTCTGTGTCTGTGTCAAGGTAATGTCTGTGTCTGTGTCAAGGTAATGTCTGTGTCTGGGGATGTCAAGGTAATGTATGTGTCTGTGTCAAGGTAATGTCTGTGTCTGGGGATGTCAAGGTAATGTATGTGTCTGGGGATGCCAAGGTAATGTCTGTGTCTGTGTCAAGGTAATGTCTGTGTCTGGGGATGTCAAGGTAATGTATGCGTCTGTGTCAAGGTAATGTCTGTGTCTGTGTCAAGGTAATGTCTGTGTCTGTGTCAAGGTAATGTATGTGTCTGTGTCAAGGTAATGTATGCGTCTGTGTCAAGGTAATGTATGCGCCTGTGTCAAGGTAATGTCTGTGTCTGGGGATGTCATTGCATCCTACCGTGCCAAACCTCCTCGGAAAGAAACATGACTGTTTTGGGAGCGATGTCCGACTTTTGGAATTATGGCATCTCCTTAGGTATACTATGTTTGGGCCACATTTTGATCAGTTTCTCCTTGGAACGGTTAGCAATATGACCTCTGCCGCCGTTACCCTTTTTAGCCCACATATCGCCGTTGGAGCAGTTGCGGGTAAACGTTTTACCAACACTTGGGTTAGCTTGGAAGTGAGTCCAATCGTGAGCTGGGCATCAAGCCAGCATCCGGTAACGGAGAAACACATTCACTGAAAACAAACCGCATTGACTAATGCGACGCTACAAGATACAGCAGTCAGATTTCACATAGCAGATGAGATCATGCGGCAAAAAAAGGACCGACGGCTTCACATGCGCAGCACATTTCCTGTTCATATCTCACAGCATGTACTGTATGCCGGCCGACCACATAAGCTGGGCTTCTCAGCACAGGATTACCATCAGAAGCATCACCAGCATGGTAGCCAAGGCAACTTAATAACTATGGTAGCAAGAATGTCGGCCAGCATCTTATGCTTCAGCCAGATTCAGCAGTTCTCAGCGCGTTGACAAGTGTCTTTTCATGCAGAAACAAAACCCACGTGTTTTTATTGCAGGGGATCTCCTAAACAGGCTTTCATACATGAAAAACTGGTTTCGTCGCCTGCATGCCAGAGCATCATCTACACAGCGGACTCGTAGTTCCGGACAGATCACGTGATTAGCACGTGACAGCCTGTAGGAGGCACTCGCCGCTGTCACGTGACCCTGGGCTGGCTTAATGAATATGAATACACGATTCTACGACCCTACAAGATCGGGTATTTCCTTATATTCATCCGAACACTGAATAGCACAGTCGCAGGCAGTGTTGGCGTTTGTATTGGTCCTGTTATATTGATACGGTCATACACTACATCAAGCCTGAGCCAGGCGGACTTGCCGAATTGGATTAAATGAGCTCAATTTAGCCAGCAGACAAGCCAGTGGCTTCGGTGACGATTCAGGGGGTCCAGACAGACCAGCCAGGGTCAGGCGAGACGTGCTCAGTACGATCCAGGGGGTCCAGACAGACCAGCCAGGGTCAGGCGAGACGTGCTCAGTACGATTCAGGGGTCCAGACAGGCCAGCCAGGGTCAGGCGAGACGTGCTCAGTGCGTACAGGGGTCCAACCAGGCCAGCCAGGGTCAGGTGAGACGTGCTCAGTACGATTCAGGGGGTCCAGACAGACCAGCCAGGGTCAGGCGAGACGTGCTCAGTACGTACAGGGGGTCCAGACAGACCAGCCAGGGTCAGGCGAGACGTGCTCAGTACGTACAGGGGTCCAGACAGACCAGCCAGGGTCAGGCGAGACGTGCTCAGTACGTACAGGGGGTCCAGACAGACCAGCCAGGGTCAGGCGAGACGTGCTCAGTACGTACAGGGGGTCCAGCAGACCAGCCAGGGTCAGGCGAGACGTGCTCAGTACGATTCAGGGGTCCAGACAGACCAGCCAGGGTCAGGCGAGACGTGCTCAGTGCGTACAGGGGGTCCAGACAGACCAGCCAGGGTCAGGCGAGACGTGCTCAGTACGTACAGGGGTCCAGACAGACCAGCCAGGGTCAGGCGAGACGTGCTCAGTACGTACAGGGGTCCAGACAGTCCAGCCAGGGTCAGGCGAGACGTGCTCAGTACGTACAGGGGGTCCAGACAGACCAGCCAGGGTCAGGCGAGACGTGCTCAGTACGTACAGGGGGTCCAGCCAGGCCAGCCAGGGTCAGGCGAGACGTGCTCAGTACGTACAGGGGTCCAGACAGACCAGCCAGGGTCGGGCGAGACGTGCTCAGTACGATTCAGGGGGTCCAGACAGACCAGCCATGGTCAGGCGAGACGTGCTCAGTACGTACAGGGAGTCCAGACAGACCAGCCAGGGCCAGGCGAGACGTGCTCAGTACGATTCAGGGGGTCCAGACAGACCAGCCAGGGTCAGGCGAGACGTGCTCAGTACGTACAGGGGGTCCAGACAGACCAGCCAGGGTCAGGCGAGACGTGCTCAGTACGTACAGGGGGTCCAGACAGACCAGCCAGGGTCAGATGAGACGTGCTCAGTGCGTACAGGGGGTCCAGTCAGACCAGCCAGGGTCAGGCGAGACGTGCTCAGTACGTACAGGAGGTTCAGACAGATCAGCCAGGGTCAGGCGAGACGTGCTCAGTACGATTCAGGGGGTCCAGACAGACCAGCCAGGGTCAGGAGAGACGTGCTCAGTACGTACAGGGGGTCCAGCCAGGCCAGCCAGGGTCAGGCGAGACGTGCTCAGTACGTACAGGGGTCCAGACAGACCAGCCAGGGTCAGGCGAGACGTGCTCAGTACGTACAGGGGGTCCAGACAGACCAGCCAGGGTCAGGCGAGACGTGCTCAGTACGATTCAGGGGGTCCAGACAGACCAGCCAGGGCCAGGCGAGACGTGCTCAGTACGTACAGGGGGTCCAGACAGGCCAGCTAGGGTCAGACGAGAGTGCTCAGTACGATTCAGGGGGTCCAGACAGACCAGCCAGGGTCAGGCGAGACGTGCTCAGTACGATTCAGGGGGTCCAGACAGACCAGCCAGGGTCAGGCGAGACGTGCTCAGTACGATTCAGGGGGTCCAGACAGACCAGCCAGGGTCAGGCGAGACGTGCTCAGTACGTACAGGGGGTCCAGACAGACCAGCCAGGGCCAGGCGAGACGTGCTCAGTACGATTCAGGGGGTCCAGACAGACCAGCCAGGGTCAGGCGAGACGTGCTCAGTACGTACAGGGGGTCCAGACAGACCAGCCAGGGTCAGGCGAGACGTGCCCAGTACGATTCAGGGGGTCCAGACAGACCAGCCAGGGTCAGGCGAGACGTGCTCAGTACGATCCAGGGGGTCCAGACAGACCCGCCAGGGCCAGGCGAGACGTGCTCAGTACGATTCAGGGGGTCCAGACAGACCAGCCAGGGTCAGGCGAGACGTGCTCAGTACGTACAGGGGTCCAGACAGACCAGCCAGGGTCAGGCGAGACGTGCTCAGTACGTACAGGAGGTCCAGACAGACCAGCCAGGGTCAGGCGAGACGTGCTCAGTACGTACAGGGGGTCCAGACAGACCAGCCAGGGTCAGGCGAGACGTGCTCAGTACGATTCAGGGGGTCCAGACAGACCAGCCAGGGTCAGGCGAGACGTGGTCAGTACGATTCAGGGGGTCCAGACAGACCAGCCAGGGTCAGGCGAGACGTGCTCAGTACGATTCAGGGGTCCAGCCAGACCAGCCAGGGTCAGGCGAGACGTGCTCAGTACGATTCAGGGGGTCCAGACAGACCAGCCAGGGTCAGGCGAGACGTGCTCAGTACGATTCAGGGGGTCCAGACAGACCAGCCAGGGTCAGGCGAGACGTGCTCAGTACGATTCAGGGGGTCCAGACAGACCAGCCAGGGTCAGGCGAGACGTGCTCAGTACGATTCAGGGGTCCAGCCAGACCAGCCAGGGTCAGGCGAGACGTGCTCAGTACGATTCAGGGGGTCCAGACAGACCAGCCAGGGTCAGGCGAGACGTGCTCAGTACGATTCAGGGGGTCCAGACAGACCAGCCAGGGTCAGGCGAGACGTGCTCAGTACGATTCAGGGGTCCAGCCAGACCAGCCAGGGTCAGGCGAGACGTGCTCAGTACGTACATGGGGTCCAGACAGACCAGCCAGGGTCAGGCGAGACGTGCTCAGTACGATTCAGGGGTGCAGCCAGTCCAGCCAGGGTCTGGCGAGACGTGCTGAGTACGTACAGGGGGTCCAGCCAGTCCAGCCAGGGTCAGGCGAGATGTGCTCAGTACGTACAGGGGGTCCAGACAGACCAGCCAGGGTCAGGCGAGACGTGCTCAGTACGATTCAGGGGGTCCAGACAGACCAGCGAGGGTCAGGCGAGACGTGCTCAGCACGATTCAGGGGGTCCAGACAGGCCAGCCAGGGTCAGGCGAGACGTGCTCAGTACGATTCAGGGGGTCCAGCCAGGCCAGCCAGGGTCAGGCGAGACGTGCTCAGCACGATTCAGGGGGTCCAGACAGACCAGCCAGGGTCAGGCGAGACGTGCTCAGTACGATTCAGGGGGTCCAGACAGACCAGCCAGGATCAGGCGAGACGTGCTCAGTACGTACAGGGGGTCCAGACAGACCAGCCAGGGTCAGGCGAGACGTGCTCAGTACGTACAGGGGGTCCAGACAGGCCAGCCAGGGTCAGGCGAGACGTGCTCAGTACGTACAGGGGGTCCAGACAGACCAGCCAGGGTCAGACAAGACGTGCTCAGTACGTACAGGGGGTCCAGACAGACCAGCCAGGGCCAGGCGAGACGTGCTCAGTACGTACAGGGGTCCAGACAGACCAGCCAGGGTCAGGCGAGACGTGCTCAGTACGTACAGGGGGTCCAGACAGGCCAGCCAGGGTCAGGCGAGACGTGCTCAGTACGTACAGGGGGTCCAGACAGACCAGCCAGGGTCAGACAAGACGTGCTCAGTACGTACAGGGGGTCCAGACAGACCAGCCAGGGCCAGGCGAGACGTGCTCAGTACGTACAGGGGGTCCAGACAGACCAGCCAGGGTCAGGCGAGACGTGCTCAGTACGATTCAGGGGGTCCAGACAGACCAGCCAGGGTCAGGCGAGACGTGCTCAGTACGATTCAGGGGTCCAGCCAGACCAGCCAGGGTCAGGCGAGACGTGCTCAGTACGATTCAGGGGGTCCAGACAGACCAGCCAGGGTCAGGCGAGACGTGCTCAGTACGATTCAGGGGGTCCAGACAGACCAGCCAGGGTCAGGCGAGACGTGCTCAGTACGATTCAGGGGGTCCAGACAGACCAGCCAGGGTCAGGCGAGACGTGCTCAGTACGATTCAGGGGTCCAGCCAGACCAGCCAGGGTCAGGCGAGACGTGCTCAGTACGATTCAGGGGGTCCAGACAGACCAGCCAGGGTCAGGCGAGACGTGCTCAGTACGATTCAGGGGGTCCAGACAGACCAGCCAGGGTCAGGCGAGACGTGCTCAGTACGATTCAGGGGTCCAGCCAGACCAGCCAGGGTCAGGCGAGACGTGCTCAGTACGTACATGGGGTCCAGACAGACCAGCCAGGGTCAGGCGAGACGTGCTCAGTACGATTCAGGGGTGCAGCCAGTCCAGCCAGGGTCAGGCGAGACGTGCTGAGTACGTACAGGGGGTCCAGCCAGTCCAGCCAGGGTCAGGCGAGATGTGCTCAGTACGTACAGGGGGTCCAGACAGACCAGCCAGGGTCAGGCGAGACGTGCTCAGTACGATTCAGGGGGTCCAGACAGACCAGCCAGGGTCAGGCGAGACGTGCTCAGTACGATTCAGGGGGTCCAGACAGGCCAGCCAGGGTCAGGCGAGACGTGCTCAGTACGATTCAGTGGGTCCAGCCAGGCCAGCCAGGGTCAGGCGAGACGTGCTCAGCACGATTCAGGGGGTCCAGACAGACCAGCCAGGGTCAGGCGAGACGTGCTCAGTACGATTCAGGGGGTCCAGACAGACCAGCCAGGATCAGGCGAGACGTGCTCAGTACGTACAGGGGGTCCAGCCAGGCCAGCCAGGGTCAGGCGAGACGTGCTCAGTACGTACAGGGGTCCAGACAGACCAGCCAGGGTCAGGCGAGACGTGCTCAGTACGTACAGGGGGTCCAGACAGGCCAGCCAGGGTCAGGCGAGACGTGCTCAGTACGTACAGGGGGTCCAGACAGACCAGCCAGGGTCAGGCGAGACGTGCTCAGTACGATTCAGGGGGTCCAGACAGACCAGCCAGGGTCAGGCGAGACGTGCTCAGTACGATTCAGGGGTCCAGCCAGACCAGCCAGGGTCAGGCGAGACGTGCTCAGTACGATTCAGGGGGTCCAGACAGACCAGCCAGGGCCAGGCGAGACGTGCTCAGTACGATTCAGGGGGTCCAGACAGACCAGCCAGGGTCAGGCGAGACGTGCTCAGTACGATTCAGGGGGTCCAGACAGACCAGCCAGGGTCAGGCGAGACGTGCTCAGTACGATTCAGGGGTCCAGCCAGACCAGCCAGGGTCAGGCGAGACGTGCTCAGTACGATTCAGGGGGTCCAGACAGACCAGCCAGGGTCAGGCGAGACGTGCTCAGTACGATTCAGGGGTCCAGCCAGACCAGCCAGGGTCAGGCGAGACGTGCTCAGTACGATTCAGGGGTCCAGCCAGACCAGCCAGGGTCAGGCGAGACGTGCTCAGTACGATTCAGGGGTGCAGCCAGTCCAGCCAGGGTCAGGCGAGACGTGCTGAGTACGTACAGGGGGTCCAGCCAGTCCAGCCAGGGGCAGGCGAGACGTGCTCAGTACGTACAGGGGGTCCAGACAGGCCAGCCAGGGTCAGGCGAGACGTGCTCAGTACGATTCAGGGGGTCCAGACAGACCAGCCAGGGTCAGGCGAGACGTGCTCAGTACGTACAGGGGGTCCAGACAGACCAGCCAGGGTCAGGCGAGACGTGCTCAGTACGATTCAGGGGGTCCAGACAGACCAGCCAGGGTCAGGCGAGACGTGCTCAGTACGTACAGGGGGTCCAGCCAGGCCAGCCAGGGTCAGGCGAGACGTGCTCAGTACGTACAGGGGGTCCAGACAGACCAGCCAGGGTCAGGCGAGACGTGCTCAGTACGATTCAGGGGGTCCAGACAGACCAGCCAGGGTCAGGCGAGACGTGCTCAGTACGATTCAGGGGGTCCAGACAGACCAGCCAGGGTCAGGCGAGACGTGCTCAGTACGTACAGGGGGTCCAGACAGGCCAGCCAGGGTCAGGCGAGACGTGCTCAGTACGATTCAGGGGGTCCAGACAGACCAGCCAGGGTCAGGCGAGACGTGCTCAGTACGTACAGGGGGTCCAGACAGACCAGCCAGGGTCAGGCGAGACGTGCTCAGTACGATTCAGGGGGTCCAGACAGACCAGCCAGGGTCAGGCGAGACGTGCTCAGTACGTACAGGGGGTTCAGACAGACCAGCCAGGATCAGGCGAGACGTGCTCAGTACGTACAGGGGGTCCAGACAGACCAGCCAGGGTCAGGCGAGACGTGCTCAGTACGATTCAGGGGGTCCAGACAGACCAGCCAGGGTCAGGCGAGACGTGCTCAGTACGTACAGGGGGTCCAGACAGACCAGCCAGGATCAGGCGAGACGTGCTCAGTACGTACAGGGGGTCCAGACAGACCAGCCAGGGTCAGGCAAGACGTGCTCAGTACGTACAGGGGGTCCAGACAGACCAGCCAGGGCCAGGCAAGACGTGCTCAGTACGTACAGGGGGTCCAGACAGACCAGCCAGGGCCAGGCGAGACGTGCTCAGTACGTACAGGGGGTCCAGACAGACCAGCCAGGGTCAGGCGAGACGTGCTCAGTCGTAGCAGCTTACCAGCGGACCTCTAAGCAGGTGAAGTAGGTAGCAGAAACTTACCAACGAATCTCACTGGCGATGTTAATCAGCCTAGCAAAGGATCTCCAAGCAGTTCAAGGGCAGGTAATAGTAGGTTACCAACGCATCTTCCAGCAGTTCAAGGGCAGGTAATAGCAGGTTACCAACGCATCTTCCAGCAGTTCAAGAAGGCAGGTAATAGTAGGTTACCAACGCATCTTCCAGCAGTTCAAGGGCAGGTAATAGCAGGTTACCAACGCATCTTCCAGCAGTTCAAGGGCAGGTAATAGTAGGTTACCAACGCATCTTCCAGCAGTTCAAGGGCAGGTAATAGTAGGTTACCAACGCATCTTCCAGCAGTTCAAGAAGGCAAAGGGTTAACAAGAGTCTCCCAGCAGTCCAAGAAGGTAAATAAAAGCTTACCAACGAAACTCTCCAGCGGTTGATGTATACAGGTGGTCGGTAAATAGCAGCTTACTAACGAGTTGCCCTACAGTTCAACAAGTAGAACGTTTGCCGGGTGCCTGGAAGTCTCCAGTTTAGTGTATACAGGTGCAATACACAGTAGTCGTTAAGTGTGCTAAGTGTGGTCGTTAAGTGTGCTAAGTGTGGTCGATAAGTGTGCTAAGTGCGGCCGTTAAGTGTGCTAAGTGTGGTCGTTAAGTGTGCAAAGTGTTGTCGTTTAGTGTACTAAGTGTGGTCGTTAAGTGTGCTAAGTGTGGTCGTTAAGTGTGCTAAGTGTGGTCGTTAAGTGTGCTAAGTGTGGTCGTTAAGTGTGCTAAGTGTGGTCGTTAAGTGTGCTAAGTGTGGCCGTTAAGTGTGCTAAGTGTGGTCGTTAAGTGTGCTAAATGTGGTCGTTAAGTGTGCTATACAGCAGCGTAGGAGCACAGCCACCATCGTT
Organism: Chirona hameri; assembly: GCA_036785665.1. NCBI lineage: Eukaryota > Metazoa > Arthropoda > Thecostraca > Balanomorpha > Balanidae > Chirona > Chirona hameri. The sequence goes on from JAXIVJ010001205.1 coordinate 131,612, forward strand.
TGTACCGGATCAGCCATCACCACTGGTACTGGAGAATCATAAACCATGCCGATGTGACCATCAGTCGTATATCACTGCCTTACAATGCCTCAACTGCCTTTCACTGGCCGGGACTACCGCGGGCGCTGCGCCAGCAGGAACTGTTTAAACTCCATGATCTCACTCGGCCTCCGCTTCTGCTATATATAGTGACGTCACTGTGGGGCCTCTTCGCATTGGTATTCCTCGCACATGCCAAGGCATCTGGAAAACGATTGTTTGTTGTGTGCAATGTGCAGTGTGCATGCATGTTAGCCTCGGTGCTCGGTATGCATATACTGCGCGCGGTGTCTCTCTCGCACCTGGGTTAGACGTATTTGTTCTTTTCGGGGCGTTTGCTCAGGTGCGAGGGAGGGGGACGAGACAGAGGGGCACGCCGGCCCGCCGGCCCGAGGTATTTGTTCAGGACGGTTGGAGACGTCCGACGGCCAGCCGCCCGGACAGAGGATATGGGTGACCGGGGGAGGGGGGAGGGACGTCTCTCTGGCGAGGGACAACCGATCATTTCTTCCATCCATCCATAATTCCAGCCATCGCATCAACTCAGTTTGATAAGCAGGACGTGTTTTCGAGGCTTTACCAATAAGGGGGATTTTTGCGCTAAGAGAAGATATTCGCCGTTAATGTATTTACCAGACGATAGATAAGATAAGGAAGATAGTGTTTTTGATATTTTTATTGATGCAACTACTCTAGATAAGAGCCGTTTTCACGCAGGATTATTGTGCGAAACTTTTTAAAACCTTTTAAAATGTTTGGAGAAGTTTCGACGATCCATTCCTTAACTACACAACTTTTACATGCGATTTTTGGCTAGCAATGTCCCTCATAATTTTGTAATATGTTGGTAAGAATATAATATGTTGAAAACATTGCGGTTTGGTGGCAATTAACAAGATAAGTATTGATAGGTCAGTTGTGAGTTGTCAGTTGTGATCTCCACCGACTGAAACTTTGCTAAACATTCAGAATGATTCAGAATGATTCTGTGGCGTGTGACGCTATTGGACGCAATAGACTCGCCCGCGCAGCCCAATCCGGCGGCCGGGCTGTGAGGCTTGGCTTTGTCCATGTGCGTGCAGCACGCGGGTCGAAAGCGGCGGCGAATCGATGCTGGCACAACACTGCGCATGCGCTGCTCCTTTCTGTCTGTGATGCTCCGCTCCTGTCGGCTCGCGACTGAGGACCAACCTTAGTGATGTAAGTTGTATGTCCGGGGATTGTCCAGCCGCATGTGTCGATGCCCGTAGCTTGGTTGGATGATGGCATGCTGATGACCGGGATCATCATCATCATCATCATGGTGTATTGAAAGCAAAACAAAAACAAAAGAATACAAACGGAGATATGGTGGGAATGTGCAAAGGCACGCAGGTATTCCTGAATAGACTCGCCAATGACGTCCACCGGGATGACGTCCCTTGCTCACCCACGACCATGTCTTGCTTGCGTATGAGGTTAAAAGTCTTGGCCTTGACCTTGACCCCGTTTGATATTTCCGTGTTACAGCACGTGCAGCGGATTTGTCGTGAATACAACCTGTTTGAGTGCGTGGTTCATTATCATGATTTGCTCTAGCTCTTGGCATTGTCAGGTCTCTTGTCATATGCGTCACATCTAGTTTGTATTCCATTTAATTCTTGCCTTGCTTATCCTTGGTTTGTATAATTTATTCACTTAGTCCTCAATATAATTAGCTATATGTTTGCGTGTCGCCTTGAGAGGTCTTACGTCTCACTGCCTGTTCTTTTCGCCTAAGGCCGTCTCGTGCTGGTCGCCGTCCCGGATTCCCGAGAAAATTTCTACAATGGAAGACCTCCGCCGGTCACTAGTGCTCAATACGGACTGGGACTTGATACTAGCGGGAGAAGTGGAAAAGGCAGCTGAAAAATGCACGTCCACAGTATTAAATGCGGCCAAGACAGCCATACCCAAAAAGAAAATCCAAACTGACAGACGGCACAAGCCTTGGATAAATGTAGACCTTACACGCAACATCAGGATACGAAACAGATTGTTTAGGCTGGCCAAACAGAGACAGTGTACATTGGGTTGGGAAAGGTGGAAAAGACAGCGAAACTTTGTAACCGACTTAAACAGACGTATGAAAGACGAGTACCTCAGATCAAAAGTAAATATCCTTCTTCAATGCAAACAATCTCCATTCAAATACCACACCACGCTAAAAACCATCATTGGACGGACCAGTGACCAGATCATACCACCATTAGTAAACACAGACGGGACCATCGCGACAGATGACGACCAAACAGCTACCCTGCTAAATAATCACTTCGCCAAACAATCACAACTTGACGTTGACGATAACCGAAGACCACTGAAAAACGACAATAGGAGGCCAGTTTAGACTCTATTAACTGTAGCGTGGGGGAAACACCGGGGGAACAGCGGGGTGGTGAAGAGTGCGCTCGACCATCTGGGAGTCTCACAGTCAGCGGTAGAGACTGAGTAAGAGGCGGAACTGATCATCTGAGCCTTGAAGAGTCCTGCGGCTGCGTGAGTGTGAACAATACGGTAGACCTGGTGAAGATGAAGAAGACGGTAGACAGTGGTGAGTGCTCTCCCCTTTGCGTACAAAACATCTGATGGTGGTAGATGCATTTAGTTTTTGAGAGGCTGGTCATCCTGGTCCATCATATAGGCTGGTTCACCGACATGCTATTTCACTGCTCGAGGACGGGAGGGGCAGTGTCTCGCCCATGAGGGTGAGGACGGTACAACGGGAAAAGGGGTAGGATTAGCGTCGGTTGTGACGCCCTGGTGACCATTGCTAACTTTCGTGATTCAGATCTCTTTACAATCGTAAGTCGGATCGTAAGTTAGGTCATCCGTCCAGTTACCCATCCCCTCGAACCCCTGCTCACCTCCAAAGCCAAAATCGCCCACTTTGTCTTACGCCCAGCGTCGCTAAGTTTTGCTTTCCTTCGAGTGATGATCCGTACGGCTGTCCAGGCAAAGTTCGGACTACTCCTGCTGGGCCTTAACCTAAGATTTTTCCGTCATCATCCGCACTGCCACTTTCCCAGCTACAGACATTCCGCTTTCATTCGCCCCATAATTATTTGTCCGTCCCAAAAATTCCCTCCCAGTAGTGCCGGATGCCAGCTGGATGAGTGACTCCCAGGTAGGATAAATGTCCTCGTCAATACGAAATCCTACTAGCGCTCCGCTGAACGACAGCATTGCTGCGTGGGCCGCCCAGAATATATGCACTTAATGTAATCCGTCCAGTTTCTACTTTAAAAGGGAGCGAGTTTATCCATAGGACTTATATGAAACACCGACTACGCTTTACTGCCCGTCTTATCCTCTCTGTCCGGGGGAGGCCCCTATACCTACTGTCCGGGCCTCCGACCTGGGCTCCGCCGGACCTGGGTCCTCTATCCAAGCCTACCACCTTGGGCTCCGCTGGACCTCTGACCTCCATCCGGGCCACGACCTGGGCTCCGCCGGACCAACTTTTAAGTTAACATCGACCGGCATCGACAGCGAGCTACGCGGATGTCCTTGCCTATATACCGACTGCGGGCGCCCGGGAATCTCTAGAGGAGATCTTCCCGTCTAACCTAGAGTGACTTCTGAGGCACGTCCGGTCTCCTCCTCCCTCTTATCCTTCCTCCCTCGCCCTCCTTTTTCTGCGCCAACCTATCATCCTCTGGCATTTGGCACCCGCAGTCTCGGACTTACTAATTGTAACCTCCCTGTGATATGCGGCCAGCCGATATCACTCGGTCTGGGCATAATTTTCCACGAGCACTTCCATTCACATGTTTCGCCACGCTGATAGATTTTCGATACAAGGATCGGGCACACAAGCCGTCATGCCTCTTCTCCAAGCTCCGATACTATTAAATCTCTGTCCTATCCTGTCCTGACCCACTGTTGCAGGGATCACACCTCCCTGTCCTGTCCCACTGTTGCAGGGATCACACCTCCCGTTCCTGTCCTGTCCTGACCCACTGTTGCAGGGATCACACCTCCCTGTCCTGTCCTGTCCCACTGTTGCAGGGATCACATCTCCCTGTCCTGTCCTGTCCTGACCCACTGTTGCAGGGATCAAATCTCCCAGCACTGTCCTGACCCATTGTTGCAGGGATCACACCTCCCTGGCCTGTCCTGGCCCACTGTTGCAGGGATCACACCTCCCTGGCCTGTCCTGTCCTGACCCACTGTTGTAGGAATCCAATATCCATGTGTCCTGTCCTGTCCCACTGTTGCAGGGATCAAACCTCCCAGCACTGTCCTGACCTCTTGCTGCAGGGATCACACCTCCCTGGCCTGTCCTGGCCCACTGTTGCAGGGATCACACCTCCCTGGCCTGTCCTTTCCCTCTGTTGCAGGGCTCAAACCTACCTGTCCTGTCCTGACCCACTGTTGCAGGAACGACACCTCCCTGTCCTGTCCTGACCCACTGTAATACTTCTCCCGAATGAGCCGGCCCCTGTGTTCTATGAGTGTCTAACGTAAGTAATGCAGTGCTGTTGAACTACTCCCTCCCCTGCGAGCACCGTCGTTACTCTAATTCCTTTGACATCTAAAGTAATTGTGAACCTAGGCCAGCAATTGAACCAAAATGAACGGTTATTTTAATCTAAGAGTATTAACATTGTGTGCCTACCGTGATCACTCGTTCGTACCCCTCATGCCTGCATGCCAGTCTGGAAAGCGCTGGGCTCGTTATCAGAACGCCCTAGCCCCGGTCTCGTGTCGTCTATTCATCAATCGGCTCGGTTCAGTACCCACTTTCGTACACCTCTCCAATTCTAAGATACCAACGTTTATTCGCGATTGAAAAGATGGTACGACAGATGCCTGAAATCTAGTGTCGGTCAACTTCAGCTTAACCGTGCCTGAGTGAACATCAGTCTGAACCACGTTGACTACAATTTGATAGGTATTATACGATTGTAGAATCGTACGGTACTTAATTCCTATCGTGCGTATATACAAAGCATCGGTTCTGTATCGGCAAGTGTACTGATTCCGGAAAATGCGCTGAACCAGCACTGTAATACTTATACCTGATGTATTCTCAACTAACGCGTGGTTCCGTCACCGCGGAAACTATACACCGAGAACACACGCACACACAATACCATTCTTACCGCACACACGAGGCCTACTGACCTGCCCCATCTACACACACCTACCCGCTACCTGTTACTTCGCTACGTACTTACCCCATTTTAAAGTTCCCAGTCTGGACGGTAACCTAACTCACATAATTTAGCTTCTCTCTCCGAATTGGCTGGCATGATAGGCTACTTAATTTCGCTTGGCAAGGTCACGGGCCTGGCAAATTAGGAAAAACGGGGGGTTGGGGGTTGGAAAGGAATGAGCAGACTACAGCGGCATCCTTGCGGCAGATAACACTCACATTGTAGCGCTGTCACCTCTCACCGGCGGACGGCTGTCAGCGGCTGTCACCTCTCACCGGCGATCGGCTGTCGGCGGCTGTCCCTCTGTCCGGCGGGCGGCTGTCTGCGGCTGTCACCTCTGTCCGGCGGCGGCTGTCTGCGGCTGTCACCTCTGTCCGGCGGTCGGCTGTCTGCGGCTGTCACCTCTGTCCGGCGGCGGCTGTCTGTGGCTGTCACCCCTGTCCGGCGGTCGGCTGTCGGCGGCTGTCACCTCTGTCCGGCGGTCGGCTGTCGGCGGCTGTCACCTCTGTCCGGCGGGCGGCTGTCGGCGGCTGTCCCTGTGTCTGGGCGGGCGGCTGTCGGCGGCTGTCCCTCTGCCCGGCGGGCGGCTGTCTGCGGCTGTCTGTCTGTCCGGCGGGCGGCTGTCTGCGGCTGTCCCCTCTGTCCGGCGGCGGCTGTCTGCGGCTGTCACCTCTGTCCGGCGGTCGGCTGTCGGCGGCTGTCACCTCTGTCCGGCGGGCGGCTGTCGGCGGCTGTCCTTGTGTCCGGCGGGCGGCTGTCGGCGGCTGTCCCTCTGTCCGGCGGGCGGCTGTCTGCGGCTGTCTGTCCGTCCGGCGGGCGGCTGTCTGCGGCTGTCTGTCTGTCCGGCGGGCGGCTGTCTACGGCTGTCACCACTGTCCGGCGGTCGGCTGTCGGCGGCTATCACCTCTGTCCGGCGGGCGGCTGTCGGCGGCTGTCCTCCAGTCCCCGTCAGCCGTCTCCTCCTGATTACCGATCTCCTGTCCGCGTCGTTTCGTCCAGCGGGCGGCTGCCGCCGCCCGTGCAGTCTGCCTCCTCCCGTCGTCGGCTGTCCTCCAGTCCCCGCCTCCTGTGATTACTGAACACTGAGCCCCTTCTGTGCGACGTTGCGTCCTTATATAGTCTCCTGGCTCCGCTGGTTGCCGGCGGCTGCAGGGTGTGGCAGCACCCTGCGTCCTCTGATTGGCCGAGCGTCTCTGTACTTGGTGTTTACTAATTCTTCAAGCTGCTGACGCCGTTTCTTCTTCAATTTTGAGCTTAGAACCTTCTGGAAAAATAACTTATCTGACTTCTTTAGTCGGATTTAACTGTTGATAACGGGATACGCCCTTTTAGTTCTTGTTTCGTGTTACTTTGCTGGTGCTGCATATTTCTTGCTGATCTATCTTGTACCTGCATTCTTTTAAATGGTAGTTTCTCTCCTTTTCTGAATGTGTTTTCATACCCGGTCTGGATATTTTGTACATTATTTCTATCCTTGCTACAGTGATTTGGTAAGGCGCTGTGGTCATTGCCTCTGCATTTGCATCCAGATTGGTCCATCATATCACTTTATCCGTAATGATCTATCGCTTTTCCACCGCCGATCATAGATATGTCGATAGGATATGGTGATTAATAACTTTCACGATTTGCTCTTGGCATCAGTTCTTCAATCATTAACTTCCCATCAGTTCCTCTTGTTACTTTGATTTATTTTATTCTTCTGCTTACGCCGCCGTTGCATGCTGTCATTTATGTCGCTCCCGTCGATATTAGGTAACGTCTTGAGACCCGTGACGTCCCGCGATGCGCCGGTCGCGCGTGCGTCGGGGAGCCTGGGGGGAGAGGGGATGGGATGGGGAGGGGAAGGGTGTGGCGGCTCTGGTGGTGCGGGTTCATGCTGAATGACGTGGTTCGCTGCCGGTGCGGGTTCACGTTGAATGATAGGATTCAGAGGGAGCTTCGCCAGGCTCGCGTTCCCTGCTGGCCATAACTAACTGCTAATGGCCGTCTGCTAATGGCTGCCTGCTAATGGCGGCCATCATGACTTTGTTGAAACGCGTAGTCTAGACCGCCGCGCACTGGTCTTTTTACCAGTGTCGTTGTCTGGAGAGAAGGGCGGTGGCCGGCTGGGTTCGGTCTGGGAGCCGGCCGGCTACGGTCAATGGTCACACATGATTTTAATAGGTGATTTTAATTGGAGATGTACCACGCTACATAACACAACTCCAAAGTGAAGTTCTTAATGTACTACATTTTCTTGACTCTAACAAATCATGCGGTTCAGATGATCTCCCACCTATAATTTTGAAGCTTGTAGCACTGCTCATCTACGAACCATTAACTAAATTGTACAATGCTTGCCTAAATGTGGGAGTTTATCCGGCAATTTGGAAAACAGCTGATGTTCACCCTATATACAAGAGAAAAAACTCCCCGTCGGATCCCACAAACTATCGTCCAATCAGCCTTCTTCCCTGCTTATCAAAGTTGTTTGGAAAAATTATATCTAGCCATATTTACAAGCACCTCACTGAAAATTATCTTCTTTCGCAAAAAACAAAGGGGCTATCGACCTGGACACGGCACACAACTACAGCTTTTACACCTGACGCAAAACATGTACTCAAATTTAGACAAAGGCAAATATTTTACTGCAATTTATCTTGACATTTCAAAATATTTAGACAAAATTTGGCACAGGGGACTATTAATAAAATGTGAGGCCGCATTCGGCATCAGGGGTACTCTACAGCAGTGGCTGGAGTCATATCTTACAGATCGACAACAAAGGGTGAGAGTTGGAGACAGGTTTTCATCATTTCACACAATCAATGCCGGATGCCCACAGGGTTCAGTATTAGGGTCTTCACTTGCATTTATATACTTAAACAACTTAGCCAATACACGACGAATAACGTTCTCTTTTTTGCTGATGACACATCTTTAGACGCACCACATCAACCAAACCACATAACCTCATTCACACTCAGCAATCATTACAGAACGATCTGGACTCGATATTTTGCTATGGACAGAACTGGCATATTACATTCAATGCGACGAAAACAGTTATGCAAACATTTACAACAAAGCGCAACATGCATTCACCACAGCTTACATTTGGAGGTGAGCCTATACCACAGGCCAGCAATCATTAACACCTAGGACTCACGCTATCCAATGATCTTAGATTTCACGCCCATGTTAACGATATGATACAAAAAGTCAGCAGAGCTTTGAGCCCACTCTATCCTGTTGCTAATCATTTACCAAGGACGTCTCAGCTCAACTCTACAAAATATACATTCGACCGTATTTTGACTATTGCGACGTAGTGTACGACGGACATTCGACTTTTCATGACTCACAACGACTCGAGAGATTACAAAACAGAGCCGCACGACTTGTAACGGGAGCACCATTTGGGACTTCAGCAGACACGTTTTTCTACACTGTTTTAGATAGTTTGTTACTAAACACGTATAATATCCTGGAAAGAAAAGTATACGAATGTACAGAGTGCTACGGCAGTTTGTGAGTTGTTCGTGTTGTTCCGATTGTTGTCCGCGGTTTGTACGTCATTGTTTTAATACAATTAGTTACTATACCAGGGAAAATTAATCTGAACAAAGACCAGCAGATATAACAATTATAATTATATACTACTACATTATTGTTCTAGCAGCTTTATCCACCAACAAAGGACGTCTTGACATGGGTTTGATTTCTAGAAATCGACCGCACACTGTCGGTAAGCTGCACATTGGACAATCGTGATGATAGGCTAACTCAAATCAAGTACCTACCAAGGTGCTAGTAAAGTCGTTAAATCGATTGCATTGCACACTTCCCCTAGTATGTTGCTAGAGAGCAAACGTACTTTGACAAGGGATATATGAGGCTTTATGTAAATCTCCCGGAACCGAAGTGCGTTTGGTGCGATCGAACTTCTTGATGCAACTTGATGCCATTGAAACGTCACTGGCAAACATTCCGCCGGTTTCTGTCTTCCGAACTCGCACCATCAGAAGTCAGGGATCAAAGTCTACCACCAGTCTCTGCTACCAACTCAGGAGTTCCATCCTAACACGACATTCAACAAAAACATGCCGAGGAAAACTTTGAGAATCGAGGTGGGTCGTAAACATAGTACAGTCGCCACCGGGAGAAGTCGAGGGCTCCCGAACCTTTGGAGTTGACTAGACCGAGAGTCTGATTGACTCTGACTCACTTTTACTCGACACCTGCGACTCTGACTCGACACCTGCGACCTGAGAGGCAGCTGAGAGGCAGCTGATGTGTAGCTAAAGTGAAGGTGAGGTTCGTGTACGTGTGCGGAGGGCGGGGACGGGTCTGATATCAGTGCTCTGATCCACTCCGACCAGACACCTGAGACGCCGCAGCTGTCTGTCGACTCAGACCATTGTTCCAGCTATCTGGAGATCCAGTTCCAGTTATTCCAGTCATCAGATCCAGTTATCCAGCATCCAGTGCCGGAACCAGGAAGCGCCGGACCTACCTTACAACCGCCACCCCTGGTGGAGACACACCTGTATTTACAGAGGTGTGTCGCCGCTGGAAATTACCCTGATCGAGATGGTAGCTGAAGAGTAGCTAAATCTCTGACGCATCACTACCTTGGTGGTGATTTAGGCAATGTAATCTCTCACGCATATCACTACCTTGGTGGTGATTTAGGCAATATAATCTCTGACGCATATCACTACCTTGGTGGTGATTTAGGCAATGTAATCTATGACGCATATCACTACCTTGGTGGTGATTTAGGCAATGTAATCTATGACGCATATCACTACCTTGGTGGTGATTTAGGCAATGTAATCTCTGACTCATATCACTACCTTGGTGGTGATTTAGGCAATATAATCTCTGACGCATATCACTACCTTGGTGGTGATTTAGGCAATGTAATCTATGACGCATATCACTACCTTGGTGGTGATTTAGGCAATGTAATCTCTGACGCATATCACTACCTTGGTGGTGATTTAGGCAATGTAATCTCTGACTCATATCACTACCTTGGTGGTGATTTAGGCAATATAATCTCTGACGCATATCACTACCTTGGTGGTGATTTAGGCAATGTAATCTATGACGCATATCACTACCTTGGTGGTGATTTAGGCAATGTAATCTCTGACGCATATCACTACCTTGGTGGTGATTTAGGCAATGTAATCCCTGACGCATATCACTACCTTGGTGGTGATTTAGGCAACGTAATCTCTGACGCATATCACTACCTTGGTGGTGATTTAGGCAATGTAATCCCTGACGCATATCACTACCTTGGTGGTGATTTAGGCAATGCAATCCCTGACGCATATCACTACCTTGGTGGTGATTTAGGCAATGTAATCCCTGACGCATATCACTACCTTGGTGGTGATTTAGGCAATGTAATCCCTGACGCATATCACTACCTTGTTGGTGATTTAGGCAATGTAATCCCTGACGCATATCACTACCTTGGTGGTGATTTAGGCAATGTAATCCCTGACGCATATCACTACCTTGGTGGTGGTTTAGGCAATGTAATCTCTGACACATATCGCTACCTTGGTAGTGGTTTAGGCAATGCAATCTCTGACGCATATCACCACCTTGGTGGTGATCGAGGCGATGTAGTCTCTGACGCATATCACTAGCTTGGTGGTGATTTAGGCAATTTATGCACCTTGGTGGTGATTTAGACAATTTAGGCACATTGGTGGTGATTTAGGCAATTTAGGCACCTTGGTGGTGATTTAGGCAATTTAGACACCTTGGTGGAGATTTAGTCAATTTAGGCCCCTTGGTGGTGATTTAGGCAATTTAGGCACCTTGGTGGTGATTTAGGCAATTTAGGCACCTTGGTGGTGATTTAGGCAATTTAGGCACATTGGTGGTGATTTAGGAAATTTAGGCACCTTGGTGGTGATTTAGGCAATTTAGGCACCCTGGTGGTGATTTAGGCAATTTAGGCACCTTGGTGGTGATTTAGGCAATTTAGGGACCTTGGTGGTGATTTAGGCAATTTAGGCACCTTGGTGGTGACTTAGGCAATTTAGGCACCTTGGTGGTGATTTAGGCAATTGGAAAGCTGATAATGGAGGGATCAGCTAATGGCGTATAACAATGTCTATACGTAATACTGTCGTAATGTTATTAACCTTCGAGGGTTACCTTGAATCTACTTCGTTTTCCTATAAATTAGCCTGTGGCTATTCCTATCTGACCGCAGTACGCACGCAAAGTGTGTGTTTACATGCGGTAAGCACTGTTTATGCAAAAATACTGACGAATCAGATCCATCATCCTCACAGAACTTGCCGCTATAAACTGGCCGGGTTCGTTTTACCTTGACACTGGTAGCCGAAACAAACCATAACACAAGTGTACCGACTGAATGGACCATGTGGTTGCCTCTGCCACAGGTCTGGGGTGGGATGCGTCTGAGACTAACACTGGAGGGGTGCTTTTTACCCGGACACTTGTGGTATATCGTCACGACAATAACACAAGTGTCGTGTGAACAGAGATGTGGCTTCTGACTCCCGCCGTGCGGGCGTGATGTTCTGACTCCTGGCGCTCGCACAAGAAGTTTGAAAATGAATGGTCAAATATCACCAAAATACAGCAGTAGTTCTATCCCAAAAATAGGCATCTTTATAGGGGACCAGGCGAATCATTTAACAATTGTTAAGTGAATTGCGATCCTGGTGCATCCGTTGACAACAATACATAACATCAGACATCCCAAAATATCCCTCGACAAATATCATGTCACGGATACAAGAACTAAGAGGATTGGGGACCCAAATTTTAATGATCGAACCCTGGATTCCTTTTTCTTGGTACACATCTTTGGTCATTTTGACACAAACGTTTGGATATAAATGTTACAAGAATACATAATATGTTACATAATATGTTACATAATATGTTACATAATATGTTACGAGTGACGGCGGCAGAACCAACCGCACCTGCCCCGCCATTGACCGGCCACGGACCGGAACTTACATCAGCCGACGGCTGAGTACTCACCGAGCAAGGTCAGCAGAGTCAGCAGCAGAGCGGCGACCGAACGCAGCACCGCCCCCATCTCGGCCCACTGCTGTGACGATTTGTCACTGTGATGCTGTGACGATTTGTCACCGTGATGCTGTGACGATTTGTCACTGTGATGCTGTGACGATTTGTCACTGTGACGCTGTGACGTTGCAGAGCTGTGACGGTGTGACACTGTGACGTTGTGGTACTGTGATACTGTGATGCGCTCCACAGTCCACACGTGTGTCACAGCACCGTCTGTGCGCCCTCCCGCCCACCACCAGCGACCGCGGCGTACTGGATACGGCTGCCGGGCGTCGCAGCGTCCTTCTGTACTGTCCCCCGCCCCGCCCCCTCCCCTCTCCTCCCCTCCCGGACCGGGCCCGGGCGGCCGCCACTGCTGCGTTGTGCCAGTCTATCCTCAGCTGGCACTCTCGCAGACTTCTCGGCCGGTGAATGAATACTGGAGCCGGCTGATCTGTGCGCGCAATGCACTCCCATATATTCCCGTCTCTGGCGGATCCAGAGAGGACATGCCAATATGGTTTTGGGGCGAAAGATTGTTTTGGGGCGAAATATTGTTTTGGGGCGAGATAATCTCAATAAGTAGAACAGAGTTACAAAAACTCATCGTATTTCGCTTTTCGTGCATTAAGAACTTATTCAAAACAAACTCGCTTTAACCCTCGCCCCGGTAAGGGGGGATGGGATGGATGCCACCCCCTTCGTTTTTTTTTCTGGAATAACTCGCGTAATTTTCAACCGATTGCAATGCAACTTTCAGTACCCTACTTTTGGAAAATTTTCCACATACTCTAAAAATGTTACATTTCTAACCCGCATGACCCGTGACATATGACCTGTTTCTCAGGGTCATGTCAGGCGCAACTGGCGTCCCGTAGTATCAATGCTTGTAACTTGTGCAGCTTCCGAGTGTTTGTTATTCAGGAGCATATGAACAGTCGTTTTCAGATGACAGTTGTGGTTTCCACTGAGATTGTGACCTCGATTGACCTTTTCAGAGGTCAACTGAGGTCATTGACCTTCGATGACCTCAGATGACTTTTTTGCGCTTCTGCTTCTGGCGGTTTCTAGGACATTTTGTGACGCTGATTTCGAATTTGGCATCCATTTTACATAATATTATGTTCCACTGGGGTCATGCGCTTCCACAGGTCAACCGAGATCACTGACCTCAGATGACCTGACATGACTTTTTTGGAATTTGGCAGTTTTAGGACATTTTGTGACGCTGATTACGAAATTGGCACCCATTAAGCATTATGATATGCTCATTCACGATTCTAGCTCGATAAAATTCAATGTATACGCATTTACAATTTTGATGACTTTTGGTCATTGGCATGACCTCAGAGGTCACCAAATGACCCAAGACCTTAAACACGGATATCAACGGCTTCCTCTCGTCACAAGCAACACGCTCGTATTTTAATCGAAGCTCTAGCTCAATTAGGGGCGAAACTTTAAGGGATGGGGTCGTACCAACCCCCCACCCCCCTCTACCGGAACACGTAGTGATTTTGCCCTACCCGGGCGAGGGTTAACTCGCGCACTGCAGGGGCTTTGCGCCGAACACGAACTGCAGGGGGGGGGGGGGGCTGATTTCCACCCCCCCTGAGATCTCGAAAACTACGCTACATAGCGAGAAGAGAAAAAAGGCATTTGATAGCTTCATACATGTTCTATCGAAAGTATTTCAGTGTTCTTTTAGGTCAGGTCAAAATCGAGGTCACCAGAGGTCATCAAAGGTCAAATTTTCCAGTTTTTCCTGTTTTAGGACAACGCTCCCGAAATTCCAATATATCTCAGAAACGATGCTAGTTAGAAACAAAAGGAAAAAAGCGAACGCCAGCCAGTGAAATTTGCAATCGGTAAAGTATCCTCAGATTTGATCTCAGGTCAATATTTGAGGCTCCAGAGGTCAGAAAGAAAAAAAATACCGTTTTTTTTTGCTAAATCTTGTTTTGCTATTAACTTTTTCCCTAATAAAAATCACGAAAAACTGTTTACGCCATTGTGTTTATCTTGTCAAGGGGCTTCGAATGATATACATGATGACCTTGTTAAGTCAACTTAACAATTTTACCTCAGGTCAAAATCAAGTGGTGACCCAAGTAGGACATGTTACATATGAGAAGACGTGTCTCGACGAGACAAACACATTGATGTTTGTTTTACTTATCTATATTCATTATGTCGGGAGTTATTAACAAAAAAGTGATTGTGACCTCACATGACCTCAAATGACCCAATAGGGGTCACTGAACAAAAATTACACTTGGATCATCAAGAATATCCTATAATAACATCATCCAGAAGTAATTGTACTAATATCATGCATATCCTTGAAATAGGAAGCATTTGTATATTTCCCCATTGACTTATTATGGGGAGGTTACGAAAATGACCTGACCTTAAGTCACCGTTATCAAAATTCCGAGATAAACGAATTGTAAGTACTTATGCCCTCATGACATCCTGTAAGTTGCAAACTGATCGGTGAAAAGCTCTGGCTTTGGCATAACTGCAAACATTTTTGGAGGTGGGGTCACTTGACCTGGTCTGGTGACCTGACCTGAGGTGACCCGAGGATATTTTTTCTCTCAAAGTGTGCGCAATTGATGTCTTAACAGGTGTGCCAAAACGTGGGGCGCTGCACGCCGCCGTTTTTTCGCTATCTTTGAAAAACCTAAGGGGAGGGGGGGGGGGGGGGGGGGGGGGGGGAGGGGGGCGGGGGGCGGAAATCAACCCCCCTGCAGTGCGCGGGTTAATAAAGAGCTACATTTGTGCAAAATCATAAAATATGTCAACTTTTGACCGATTTGTGCTGCTTTTTTTGTGGGGAAGAGGGAGGTGGCATGACCTCGACGCCTATTCACTCCGCCCCTGAATCCTGTGGTAGACGTGTCGTCAGTTTTCCATGTATTTAAGACACAGGCGCAGTTTGAGGTGAACCAAACTGGAGATGCTGTGGTGCTTCGGCTTATCTTTATTTTGCAGCGTTTTACCCATCTCATCAGTTATAGTATTCCCGCGTCATATTTGTCGCCGGAACGAATCTAGAACGTAAATAATTCGTATACTTTCATATTATTAATATGTTATTGGTTAACCAGATTCATCTGCAATTTGTTTTCCGTCTTCATATTTCTCTTGTAACTCATCGTACCTGATTTTCCTATAATCAGTTTCTGTATTCGTAACTTCAATTTATATTTAGAACATAGTCGATTTCAGTCTCGGCAAGGTGGCATTCTGCCCACTCTCGCTCTGCTCTCGCGCCAACCGGTTGGTTCATTCGTCGCTCGTCTCAAATATTATTGCTTTGCTCTTCCAACTTAACGTAACATATTTACCACCATCTACTTACATTCACACATTATGTAGCTGTCCACGTTTCTGATCTTCGGCATACTGCCTGGGTATTTAGTTGTCGATTCGGTTGTTGTATTATGTACCCGCTGCTCTCGCTCGGGCCTGATTCATTTGTTCTGTTCTTGGGTTTTGATACCTGGAATTAATACAACTGTGGTCGTGCATCAATTCGGTTTTCTTCCTCCAATGCTTCTCACCCCACAATGCCACTTCTCAGCCCTGTCACTACCCGCCCCGCCCCGCAAACCCTCTTTAACTACCTATACCACTACTCGCTTACCCATGTAAGCTGCCAGCTACCCGCTGAAACCCGCGAAGGAAATTGTCAATTTTTAGAAATTGTAGGATAAACAAACAATATTTCATAATGAAAACACATTTTTCAGTAACATTCAAAGCCATTAAAGGAAATAGTTCACCATCAACATTAGTTTTAAACTGAGATAGCAGTTTTGTAGCTCGTGTTGGGAAACCCCTATCTGACAGTTTTCTTGACTGAAAAGACTCTCCAGCCGAATAAGTTTTTTTTTGGCGAAGGAATGCGGTGCTGGCGAAAGAGTGTGGTGCTGGATCTAGCCCGGGCATAGGCTATACCATCAGCCAATCAGTTATCAGTTTATCAGCTTGCAGCTGGTGCTAGTAAGCGAATCGCCGGCCGCCGGTTGGCACATCTCTAATGCGAGTCTATCCTTACGCGACTACTTTCGAATCTGATTGGTGCTGAACCATTTTTTAAATTTGCGCGACGTCAGGACTCTGACTCAGAGAGTATGCATATAGTTTTTATAAACAATAATAATTTACGACCTTCTGTCCTGAATCGGCGCGATATAAAGTCATTTTGTGACAATATAAAAATTAAATTGTATTAAAAAATATAATCACATCGTGTTTTGGAAAAAATTTCCAAGGTGAACTACTTCCTTTAAACATCTTAAGTCAATACAAACAAGTAAGCAGAATATATAACATAAAGTCAAGAGGGTAAC
>JAXIVJ010001206.1:0-37500 GCA_036785665.1 Chirona hameri
CTTTGGTGACCTCTGGAGCCTAAACTAATGACCTGAGTTAAACATTTTAGGACAACAGTGGTGATTGAATTTTTCAATATTTTATATTGCTTTTTTCCGTTTGCTCCTAGCTATCATAGTTCCGGAGATGTATGGGGGTTTCTAGAGCAAAGTCCTATACTTGGAAATTTGACCTTTGATGACCTCTGGTGACCTCAATATTTACCTGAGCCAAACAAAAAATGCCTGAAGTAACTTCGAATGTCCCTGTCGAGAGCTTTCGGACGCTTTTTCTGCGTCTTGTTAGCCCTTTTAGTTTTCAAGTTAGTGTGTGTGTGGGGGTCATTTTGACCACCACACCAAGGCGAAGTTGTCTCAGAATCCCACCGGGGCGTGGGTTAAGATACAATTTGGTTTTCTGATTCCTAACTATCATAGTTCCCGAGATATTTGGGAGTTTCTGGAGCAAAGTCCTATACTTGGAAATTTGACCTTTGACAACCTCTGGTGACCTCAATATTGACCTGAGCCAAAACATGCTTGCAGTAACTTTGAATGTCCGTGTCGAGAGCTTTCGAACGCTTCTTTTCCGCGCCTTTACTAACTTGCCAACTAAAAGGGTTTTTTAGTTTTTACCCTTTAGTTTTTACCCTTATACTGCAAACCCTTTTAGTTTGCAAGTTAGTGGAGAGTCATTTTGACCCGACCTCCCTCCCTCCCTCCCTCCTCCCCCCCCCCCCCCCCCCACACACACCAGGGCGAAGTTGTCTAAGAGGCCCACCGGGGCGCGGGTTAAAATTAAATTTGGTGTGCTGATTCCGACTGTTATCTTAACAATATTACACATGTTAAATCGGAAGTCGCGTGGGCTCATGGCACGTGCGTACGTGCAGACGCCTATTTTATATCTGCAAAACTACCGGGTCTATTCAAGGCCATAAGGTCTATTGAGTCGCAATTTTGCATGTTGGCGAACGTATGGCTACTAGCTGCTTTACAAGTATCGATGCGTACTTCAATATGCACGTGCGCAACCGTATTTCAGATCTCGGAAAGTACTGAACCTATCAACATGAAAATTTGTATGCATTCTAGGGAACGATTGTCGGTAGCTTTGCAGCAGAAGTCAGAACTGAAGTCACTAGGCTCACTAGTGCGTACCAGTACTTTATATTTCAGGCTTCGAACTTATGTAAAAGCCCCGCTCAGTCATCGCCTACAAAGGCGTTTTACCGGTTTCACGTTGACGACCCGACGCCCCCCCCCCCCCCACGCTTCGTGTTGACGAACCCCTGCCCCCCCCCCGTCAACACAACTTTTCGCTGACGAAACGGAGCGAAATTTCTGCCTCCCCAAACTCGAAACCTAGATCCGCCACTGCTCCCCACAGAGGGGCTTCCTCACCGCATGGGAGGGCCTCCTCTCCGCACAGAGGTCCTCTCCGCACAGGAAGGCTTCCATTCCTCGTGGGAGGGCCTCCTCTCGGCACATAAGGGCCTCTTCTTCGCAAGGGATGGCATCCCCTGTGCAAAGAGGGGACCTCCTCTCCGCACAGAGGGGACTCCTCTCCGCACAGGAGGGCCTCCTCTCCACATGGGAGAGCCTCTATTCCGCACAGAGGCCTCTATTCCGCACAGACGGGCCTCCTCTCCGCACGGGAGGGCCTCCTATCCACACAGGAGGGCCGAGGGCCTCTATTACGCACAGAGGCCTCTATTCTGCACAGAGGGGCCTCATCTCTGCACGGGAGGGCCTCCTCTACGCATGGAAGGGTCTCTGCAGAGTAAAGAGTGAACAAGGTAGCCACTGTAGGCTGAAGTGGGTGGGCAAAAACATAGTTTTGTCCCACTAAGATTTGTGTCAGGGTGGGCAACTGCCCACCCTGCCCCCCGGAATCCACCGCCACTGGTTGTGGGGGAAACTACTGTGAATATGTATAGGTCCTTGAAGTTTACACTTCCCTCAGGCATTTGACTGTCCCGCAGTCACAAGTGCCTCCTACTTCTAGCCAAAATTTGGGCATTTGGGATTGGTGTTCACCTTCTGATGCAGTTTGAAACATTCCTATCGGATTGCAGCAGGTTGTTGCCACCAGGTCCACTAATATTCCTCCTACTTGTGAGCAGCATGCATGAAACTGCAGTGCAGATTCACATGTTTTTGTTGTTGACAGCACAAAGTTTAATCACTGTGCCATTAAGCTGTCTGTTAAATGTTGACCTTGTGCTTCTACAGGGAGGTCTTAATGTCCTTGCAGAATGGTCAGACAAGTGACACCTGCCAGTCATTAGTGCCAAATTAAAATGTTGCATGCTGGACATACAAATTTGGACATCAGTCCAGTCTGAGACATGCCTGTTCAGGGCTACTTGCTGTCTCCTTGCTGTCAGAAAGGACTCAATCCATGTGTAGAGTTTACCACTGATGCCATAGAAACAAAGTTTGTGGAGCAATTGTTGTTGAGGGACAGAGTAATTATATTACAGATAGTATTAGGTTCTCAGTGGTTAAAGTCCCAGTCACCAGTCACATCAAAATACCAGTTTGCATGCTATTGGTACTTGGTAGTGTAGGTGATGACCACTGGTGACCTCAATTTTGACCTGACCTAAAATAACACTGAAATACTTTCGATAGAACATGTATCAAGCTATCATATGCCTTTTCCGTTTTTCGCTACGTAGCGTAGTTTTCGAGATCTCAAGGGGGGGGGGGGAAATCAACCCCCCTGCAGTTCGTGTTCGGCGCAAAGCCCCTGCAGTGCGCGGGTTAAGGTCAAATTTCAGGTCAAAGGACAGGGAACAGCGTTAACGGTTTATTTCCCCAAACTTCGTGCTTAGGTCAATCAGACCATGCTGATTCCAAAAATCAAGTCCATTTTGCGATAGCGATTGACCTAGGTCAAATTTGAGGTCAAACAAAGGGGAACGCGTTGGAGCCCAAAGTTACCGTCCGATTTGCTTTCAAATGGTCTCAAACGATTTCTTGGGTCAACATCTAGGGCGTGAGCGAGAGCGAAAGCGTAAGCGAGACTTTCAGGTCCTGACCTTTAAGGTCAAAGGACAGGGAACAGCGTTAACGGTTGATTTTCCCCAAACGTGAACGCTGTTCCCCGTCCTTTGACCTGAAATTTGAACGGTAAGGTCAGGACCTGAAAGTCTCGCTCACTCTAGATTTTGACCCAAGGAATCTTTTGAGACCATTTGAAAGCAAATCGGACGGTAACTTTAGGTTCCAGCGCGTTCCTCTTCGTTTGACCTCAAATTTGACCTAGGTCAATCGCTATCGCAAAGTGGACTTGATTTTTGGGATCAGCATGGTCTGATTGACCTATGCACGAAGTTTGGGGGAAATCAACCGTTGACGCTGCTCCCTGTCCTTTGACCTGAACTTTGACCTTAAAGGTCAGGACCTGAAAGTCTCGCTCACGCTAGATTTTGACCCATGGACACGTTTCAGACCATTTTAGAGCAAATCGGACTGTAACTTTAGGCTCCAGCGCGCTCCCCTTCGTTTTACCTCAAATTTGACCTAGATGGTCAATCGCTAACGCAAAATGGACTTGATTTTTAGGATCAGCATGGTCTGATTGACCTACGCACGAAGTTTGGGGGAAATCAACCGTTAACGCTGTTTTCCCTGTCCTTTGACATGAAATTTGACCTTAAAGGTCAGGACCTGAAAGTCTCGCTCACGCTAGATTTTGACCAATGGAATCGTTTGAGACCATTTTAAAGCAAATCGGACGGTAACTTTAGTCTCCAGCGCGTTCCCCTGCGTTTGACCTCAAATTTGACCCAGGTCAATCGCTATCGCAAAATGGACTTGATTTTTGGAATCAACATAGTCTGATTGACCTATACACGAAGTTTGGGTAAAATAAGTTGAAGCTGGAGTTGTGTGATGACGATGACGCTAACTTCACGGACATCGCCGTGTGACCATAAGAGTCGTTGCGTCGAAAACCCCAATCATCATCCGATGATGTACAATTATTGCCCTATCTTCATCAGGCGGAAATCTACCAATAGATGTGTAAACTATAGGTTTCATTTTCCACTCATTTTCTTTCGAAGGGGTGTAAAGTTAATGCCCCTAGGCCGACGACTATTCTACCGACCAAAGTAATCGCCAATTGCCATAAAGTCGACTCCGACTGCGGGCCGGAGTCGGTAAGATTTTAGCGACTCCGACTCCGCAGCCCTGGGGAGGTCACAAGATCGATGTGACCCAAGGTCACTGATATGCAAAACTGAGATATAAGATTTGTAGGTGCCTGTTACGCCCTTATTTAATTCTGTGAGTTTCAAACTGCCCGGTCAAGCACTGTGGCTGGGGCACGATCGCAAACTATTTTGGAGATGGTGTCACATGACCTGAGCACCAGTGACATGGTTACCTGACCTGATATGAATCTAAGTAAAAAATAAATCACACGATGTGGCTAGTTGATGCCGGGACAATTGTGCCAAAAACGGTGGCGCCCGCAATTCCCAAAAAGGATGGCGTCCAAACGTCCCCCGACACGGCGCTGGTTAAAATGCGATTTTGATGTTCAAGAAACTAGCGAATGTCACTACACAACAACAAAACGAGTGTACGATACTGTCCAGACTTTCATAACTAAAATATCAAATTTCTAAAATAATATAAGTTGTGAAGGGCCAACAGCCTCAAAGGGGACCCCTGCACGCTCAGGAGGCCCCCCGGAGACTGTCTTGCCCACCCACCCGAAAATACAATCCGCCGCCACTGACCGCAACATTCCTATTAAAAGGAGAGCGTTAGTGTCGCGAATGCTTGCTGATATCACTGTTGTGACCAGATTATTGTTTTTTTTTTAATAGAATTTGACTGCTTGACCTGAACCAAGACCATGGATGACGCCTCTGAACATCTGCTGGCCATTGTGCTGGACACGAACCTCACATCCGTCATCGCGAACGGTGACGATGTCGGTGCCGTGCTGGATTCTATTCTTGCCTTCTGCAACGCTCACCTTATGGCGAGCACGGCGAACCTGCTCTGCCTGACGGTGGCGCACGTGCAAGAGAACCGCGTGCTGTTCCCACCCGAGTCGGACGACGGACAGCCGGCGCAGGCGCACTACGAACTCTTCTCGCAGTCGAGCAGCGGCATCGTGCGCCAGCTGAAGGAAATGATGGAGGCGACGCCGCCCGAACCACAGACGAGCGCGCCAATGGCCGCCGGCCTGGCCATGAGTTTGTGCTTTATTAGCCGCATTAGCCGCGAGCGGCCGCCGCAGGTGCGCCTGCAGAAGCGCGTGCTGATCGTGTCGGCGCAGGGCACCGTGTCCGCCCAGTACATGAACCTGATGAACGTCTTCTTCACGGCGCAGAAGCTGGAGATCCAGGTGGACGCTTGCGTGCTGGGCTCCGAGTCGGGCGTGTTGCAGCAGGGCGCCGACATCACGGGCGGCGTGTGTCTGCGCGTGCCGCAGCCGCGCGGCCTGCTGCAGTACCTGCTCTGGGTGTTCCTGCCGTTCGGGGAACAGCGTCAGAAACTGGCGCTGCCGGAGCCACCCGTGGTCGACTACCGGGCCGCCTGCTTCTGTCACCGACAGCTGGTCAGCGTCGGCTTCGTCTGCTCCGTCTGTCTCTCCATCTTCTGCAAGTTCGCGCCCATCTGCTCCACCTGCCACACCGTCTTCAAGGTCAAGGGCATGTCGCTGCCCAAACCGACCAAGCGAAAGCGAGTGAAGCAGAGCTTGTGACGGGTTGCGGTGGTGCGCGAGGAACGTTTCGTACGCGGCTCGGCTTCGTCGCAGTGTGGTTTGCCGACGGACTGACTTACGCTGTTCCCAGGAAGTGAATTTGACGTGTCGTGTGATTCATTGTGTTGTCGTCAGTCGCCACGGCGTACCGGACACTTGCTGAATAAGCGTTTGATTGTATGTATCTGATGGCATGTGCTGTGATATGACAACAAATATAGGAAACTTGTGTATTTTAGAATGTGCATAATACCAAGTCATCGACAAAGTTAAACAAACATGCTCAGAGATCGCCTGTGGCACGTGCGACTACCAATAGGATATAACATAACAGTAAAGTCAAAAATGGCTGATGTAAGATATACAAAACGGACTGTGCTGAATTGTATACATGAACATCTTCAGTTAGGGCTGTGTGCAGCTAATTGTACTTTTAGAGCTTCGCATGCCCACAGACACTAGACATTCGTCGGCTGAACCCATTGGGTCGCCGTACTTTATCTCGAGAAGTTATGGCACAATCACCCTTATAAGTTCACAGCTTTGTACAAGCGCAGCATCTGCCGAAATAGATGGCAACGAAATAACATTTTCCCTGCACCTTCCTCCATGATAGTATATTCGGATAGTATATCTGGAGCGCTGCTAAGCGCCTCCTCTACTTGCATTGCTTATACCCTGCACAAGTTCATCACGTTTTGATGCGAAATTACACCTTGACCACAGCCTTGCCGAAGTTCTTGCCAGCCAGCATGCCCATGAAGGCGTCTGGCAGGTTCTCGAAGCCCTCGGTGATGGTCTCCTCGGCCTTGATACTGCCGTCCTCGAGCCAGGCCTTCATCTCGGTGACTCCCTCCAGCCAGCGGTCGGACCAGCGCGACACGATGAAGCCCTCCATGCGCAGCTGCTGCATGAGCATCGGCATCTGCAGCATGGGCACAAGCGTGCGCCGGCCGGGCGGGTCGTTGTAGCCGGCGATGCAGCCGCAGAGCGACACACGGCCGAACAGGTTCATCTGAGACATGACGGCATCGCTCAGCCAGCCGCCCACGTTGTCGAAGTAGCAGTCGACGCCGTTCGGCGCCGCGTCGCGCAGTGCCCGGCTCGCCTTGGCCGTCTTGTAGTTGATGGCGCGGTCGTAGCCGAGTGACAGCAGCCAGTCGCACTTGGCGTCGGAGCCGGCGAAGCCGACCACGTGGCAGCCCTTCAGCTTGGCGATCTGACCGACGAGCGCGCCGACAGCGCCAGCCGCGCCCGACACCACCACTGTCTCACCCGCCTGCGGCTGGCACAGCTCGAGCAGGCCGAAGTAGGCCGTGTTGCCGGGCATGCCGCACGCGCCGACCGAGTGGGAGCGAGACAGGGCGCCCAGATCGGGCATCGGCGCCGTGGCGAATGGCAGAAGCTGTCCCTCGTCGCGGCTGGCGTCGCGGATGGTGTGTGAACTCCAGCCGAGCCCGCCGACCACGTATGAGCCCTCCGGGAATCCGGGGGCACGGCTCTCCAGCACGCGGGCGCACTGCAGGCCGATCATCGTCATCGGCACCTTCATGTTGGGCGTGTAGGCGCGCTGGTACGGGTCGACGCTGACCCACTCTGCCTCGCTCAGGTACTCGCCGTCCTTGAGCGCGCGCAGCGGCTCCTCGCGAAGCTCGAAGTCGGTGTGCTTCGGGAAGCCGTCAAAGTGCTGTAGGAGCACCCACTTCTTGGACCGCACGCCGGACGAGTAGGAGGCCACCCTTGCCGCCGACGGGAGAAACCGGCTCAATCTTGATGTTAGGAAGGTGGTGCCCATGACTGGATACTTAGTTGGACAGACAGAAATTACACCTGGGAAGAGAAGCAATGTGAGTACTCCTACACAGAGGGTAACAGGGGAGGGAGTGTTGAAAAATGGCTGAAAATGTGTAACATAATTAATGGTCAGTCCCTTACCCCTATGCAATATTTCCTTGCAGATGAGCTCTTCTCATCAGACTGGTTATTGATTCAACTTTTTGGGAATGATTCAATCATGATTCATTTTGGAATCTGAATGATTCAATCACCATCTGATTCAAGACAGATTTTTTTTTAGAATTGATTCTTTCAGATTCAAAGAATCAAACAAATATTTTAATCAATTCATGTTTGATTCAACATTGAAATATGTGTGCATCATATATATGATCATTAAAACATTGTTACAGCAATACTATTTCAGTATAAATGAATGTAACCACCAGGACTGCATACATTTGCACAATTTACCAGTGTACTTGAATTGTTAAGAATCGTTAAATCTTTTGATTCAATCAGCCTTGATTTTATGCGGGTTTTGATTCAATCACGATTCATGAATCAAAAGATCTGGTGGTGAATCAATATCTTTTTTATTAAATGCATTTTGATTGAACAATTCCAATCCATTCCATCAGTGTCAAATCAATAACCAGTCTGCAGTTCTCATCTTTGTCTACCTTTTGTTCTCATTTTCCTAAGGTAACAAAATAAAACATTTTAGCAAAGGGTTTCATCAACAAGTGGGGCATCCCAGTTCCCACATCCCCACTTTCCGTTATCCCCTGCTGGCAAGTGCCAACCACTGCTGACTGCCAAACCGCAGCCAACCGCAGGGTCCATGAACAGCATTCTTGTGTGGCAAAGAACACATGTTTGAATGTTAATATGGTAAACAAATGCAATTGCAGACACATCATAACTCCAGACCTTCTTTTATGCTATTTATTAGTGATGTAGGTGATACCAATGCACTAATGAATGCCAATAGCATGACAAGTCTGATGCTATTTTTGTAAATACTGGGTAGTAATTATCTAACTTGTCTCACCTCTAGCAAAATTTTGAAAAAGACGAATCACGATTATTTGCGGTCAGTCACGGTTATAGAATACGGTCAGTCTTACTCTTGAACTTTTTAGCGTCGAATCACGATGACGCGGCAGAGTTCATAGAGAACAACAGAAAAATATGCTGTCAGCATTTTCTTGGAATACTTCTGTAGCAAATGCGGCACAATTGTCTGCCATTCTAGAAGTATTGATGTTTTTTTTTTCTCGGTTTTTACAAAAGATCCTTCATCATTTTAACTGACGTTCTTGCATTCATAATATTAATATTGTAATGAACAATGAACATAGTCATTTGAACAACCAAATATTGTCTGCATCGTTTCTAAAAAATCAAGATGGCGATATTCATAAGTCTAAGACAAATGTAACGCTACAGAGTCAAAACATGGCCGAAAACAGCCAGCAGCGGAGCCTGTGCTATTCATCAACGAAGCTCGTGACAAAATGTTCTTTGCTGCATGACAATTTCGTTTTGATGTGCCTTTGTCATGGCTATTTTCACGATGTTTAAGCTGCTGGCTCATTCAGCATTAAAAATCAATGCAGGTAGAGCACGACCTTTGATGGTGGCGCACCATCGTCGCTTGCTGTTCACGTCACTGATCGACCAATGCAAACCACTCGGCTCGTCTGGCGACTTCTTTCAAGTGTTTTCCCTTGACAAAAAGTTTTATTTGAACACAGTAGAACTCACTAGACAGTTCCGTCTCCTCCAGAATCAATGGCATCCAGACAAATTTGTTGGCAGAACCAAGGTTTGTAGCATTTATTGGTATCAGTATTGGTGGTATCAGACATTAACTTGGGACAGGCAGCAACTATTATTTTTTTTTGTATTTAAGATGTGAGCTTAAAGTGTGTTTTAGTGTATTTCTTGGTTGATTGGGTTCCCCTACAAAATTAAGGTTGTGACAATGAAGGAGAACAGAGACAAAAGGAAGCTCAACTTGTATGGCACATAATTGGAATGCAATTATGCAAGTATGTAAATTTCATGTTGAATGTCCCCCTTTCTGGGCTGGAATGTACTCTTATATCAGATATAATTTACAGACTAAATGATTCAAAAATAGTATTTCTTTGTGCTGATCCATACAAATGCCTTATTTGTGTCAGTGCTGCTATTATCATTGTCTGTTCTGCAGCTGACGCCATTAATGCATTCACACTTGCACTTATTTGCTGGGCTTATGTGACCATTTTTACATTATGAATCTCATAATTGGTTTTATTCCAGGAGAAGCAGGATCTGGCTGCCAGAGAATCATCATTCATCAACCAAGCCTACAGGACACTGAAGGACCCTCTTAAGAGAAGCCTGTATCTCTTGAAGCTGACAGGACATCCTCTGAAAGAGGGAACTGTGAGTATGTTAAGTGTTTTCATATTGCTCCATATTATTGACAACCCTTGAGCCACTAGTCCCCACAATGTATAATTTTAACAAAATATTATAAATCTGATTAGATCCTTTGATAACATATAATACCTACACCATTTTCCTGTGTTTTAACTCTTAAGCTCTGTGTGATAGAAAGTTGTGATATTTTGTCAGAGGATGCTCTCAGCCAGGACAAGTTTGATATAATCTGATCATCTGTGGGTGCATCAGATATTTACATCATGATGGGCCAGGACCTACAGAGTATGCTCTTTTTATTCAGGCCCTAATCTAGGAATTAGGAAATCCATCCATTCACAATTATTTTAATTTGTTAAGAGGAAAAGTTATGTTGTCTATTTGGAAGGCATAAGTGTAAAATGCCTAATTTGTTTTTAGAAATGCCTACTAAACTTGAAATTTGAAAATGTCCTCAAATCCGGCTTATGGAGTGTGCGTCACCAATACAGTTGCATCAACCCAGTGATGTCTGTCTACCACCGACATTGCCAATTGCTGGTGACTGGAGCACCTTTTCTCCTGGGTACCCAATGTCTCCTAAATAATTTCCTATCATGTGATTCCTTGGCCAATCTAGAGCTGAGAACCACACCCAAGTGAATTCACTAGGTTAATAAACATAACATTACATTTGTTAGCCTTTAGAGGATCCTACATGATTGATCTTACATGATTGGCTACCACTGGTGTTTGCAGACTGACAGTGATCCTGAATTTCTCATGGAAATAATGGAGCTCAATGAGAAACTGGCTGACATCAAGTCAAATGAACATGTGGAATCTATCAAGAAGGAAAACCGGGCCATGCTGGACGATCTTCAAAGGTGCATATAATTAATTGATCCAGGGGCGTCGCCAATGGGGGGGGGGGGGAGTGGGAGGGGGCTGGGGGGTCGGGCCCCAGGATCGCTCCGGTTGGAGTCTCACCTCCCAGATTTGCAGGATTTTAACATTAGCTCCATGGGGCTGCCCCGTTTTCCGCCCTGGCAAGGCGGCGATTTCGGAGTCGACGAGACCTTGTGCTCAACTCGTGCTTACCTGATGAGCCTATGAACAGAATGATCTCTGCAGTTGGTGGCAGCAACCGTTTATGGTCAGATAAAGTCAGTTACGCAAATGACCGTGGCACGTAAGGTTTTGAGCCTGAATTGTACCTGTCGGTGTCCAATAAGTGGATGATCGGATGGTGGTAGTCAGGGTCACGCTACAAACGTTGTTTAGCAATGAACTTGATCCCGGAAAATTATGCAAAGAAAAGCGTGCAAACTACGATGAATGCTCAAAAAGTCTTTGGTCCGACCGGGAAGAAAAATAATTTCACGATGGAAGTTGGTCATGCTTTAAATAGCCACAAGTCTGTGCTAGATAAAGATAAACAATGCATATGAACGTTTATATTCCACATATAATCAGTTACCTACCTTCATTCATCCTTCATTTTTTTTCTTCAGATCTTTCGCCGCCGCGTTTGAAGCTGAGAACTTCCAGGAGGCTCGAAAGATCGCCTCTCGAATGAAGTACTACGCAAACATCAGCGCTAAAGTGCATCACTTTGAGAGGGAACGAGGCCTTTAGCCGTGACGAGAAGTAGGGAAGTGTTTCACCAACGAGGTGTATATGTACGCAAGTCATTTTACGGATCACTGCATTGTTACGCGTTGCTATGTGCTTTTAAGACTAGTCAGTGCCTTTGTCTAGTTTGTTCTCTAGTCTGTCTAGTCTGTCTAGTTTGTTCTCTAGTCTGTCTAGTTTGTCTAGTTTGTCAGTCAGTCAGTCAGTGCCTTGTTGACTTGTTGACTTGGCCTTATCTCTAAGAATAGATTGGCGTCAAGTTTAAGGCTATGAGTTACGGTTATGATTCGTTTACTAGGTACTGAAGCTTCATGGACAATTATATTGATGTCACCCGTGCTCCGGATGTTTTTTATTATTATTATTTTGGCCTGGATGTTATTTGGAATTTATTATCAGACAATTTGTATTCGCCAGTACATTACACATTTTTGTCATTTTCATAAAATATTCGTCTTATAAGACTTTTTGTCTGTGTACGAATCAAGGAACAGTGAATGCACGAAAAGTAATACTGTGATGCTCATGCTATCTTCTTCTGTCTTCATCTGTCTTCTGGTCTCAATATCGGCGCTGACGCGGATAGTCTAAGCTACCGGGGTGCGTTTTCCCACTCCCACCCGACACATGGCCTTGGCCTGGACGGGGCAGGTGACGCGGGCGTACCAGCGGGGCGAGCTCGGCGCCTCATACACGGTGGGGTCCGAGTAGCCGCCCGCCTCCAGCTTGTAGCGCAGCAGACCCAGACTGTACGTGGAGATGATGGCGGGAAAGCGCTCCTGGAACGCCTCCAGCGTGTCCAGGATCGCGACTCCGGACATCTTGTAGGAGCGGTACTCGGCGTGTACCTCAACGAGCGCCCCGACAGCGTCGTACATGGGCTGCACCGTGTAGGAGGCCGTGTCGTCCAGGCCAGCAGCGTCAGCCAGCGCCTTCACGTCTTCCCCAGACACCCCGCGGGTGTCGGTCACCGAGAACATGTCCAGGGTCTGCAGGTAGCTCTCTGCGGCCGGCACGACGCGCGGCTTCAGCTGGAAGTGGATCGGGTAGTGGTCGGACACGTCCTCGGTCAGCTCCTCCGACACGCCCCAGGCGTCGTCGTACCGGAAAGGGGCCGCGCTGCCGGCCACCAGGGCGCTGCGCAGCTCGTCGCCCCACAGCACGATCCGGTCATAGGCGCAGTTGGTGCTGGCCACGGTGGTGTCAGTGTAGTCTGCGATCCTCCACGTCACGTCCTCGCGGTTCTTCAAACGATTCACGCTCCACTCGGAGAGCGTGACGTAACTGCAGCCGGCGTTGAAGTCGCCGAGAAGTGCGACGTTCGTGGCGCCCATCTGCGCCGCGGCGTAGTCGAGCACGTCCGAGAGCGCGTCGATCTCGGTCTCGGCCGCGGAGGGCTGCGTGTGGATCCCGACCAGAGTCAGCTCGCTGAGGTGCCTCACGCCGCTGACGGAGAACGTGGCGATGTATGGCTCACGGGCGAACACATCAGCCGTGTCCGGGTACAGCTGCGCCGCCTCGACCGACACCCGGTCCGAGCGGTACACGTAGCCGTACTGTTCGTACGACCCGCGGCCGACCCGCGGCGACAGAGAGACGCTGTAGGGCAGTCCGGTGGCGGCCGACACCCGATCCGTCAGGTTGTGGATCGCTGTCTCCGTCTTGTCCACGATCTCCTGCACGAGGATAATGTCGTAGCGGGACAGCACGCGCGTCAGCACGTCCATCACCTCCGGCTTCCCCAGCTTGCTGAGGCCGAAGCGCTGCACGTTGAAGGCGGCGATGGAGAGCGGTTCGCTGACGACGGTAGCGACCTCCGCCCGGCCCCCGGATGCCAGCGCCATCAGCGCCGCCACCAGCGTGGAGAGACGGTACATCATGGAGCGTTCAGAGACCAATCGCGAGACCTGCCGCCGTGTGGTGGAAACTCGGGAAGTAGAGGAGGATTTATAGGATGTCGCCGACAGGGATGACGAGGTCGCCGGTCGGTCGCAGGTGCTGGTTTGCGTCAGCGTCTGGGCGTTTCTGCTGATTTGCAGGGGTCGGCTGACACGATAGCCAGCTGCGCGGGCCGCGCGGCCGCCACTCTGGAGCGCCGGCAGACGGCGTGCTGACGGCCCCGTGACGGCCCTGTGACGGTCCTGTGACGACTGTGACGCAGTGCGGGACGTCAGATGGAGGCGACTGTCAACCAGCCAGCTGTGCGTGCCGCGCGGCCGCCGCTCTGGGGCGCCGGCAGACGGCCCTGTGACGACTGTGACGCAGTGCGGGACGTCAGATGGAGGCTGTCGACCAGCCAGCTGTGCGTACCGCGCGGCCGCCGCTCTGGGGCGCCGGCAGACGGCGGGCTGACGGTCCTGTGACTAGCTGTGACGGGCTGTGACGAGCTGAGACGGGCTGTGTCGGGCTGTGACGGGCTGTGACGGGACCGTCACGACTCACACCTGCGGAGACGCTGTGTAAGGTCTGGTGTGTCGCGTCCTGAAAGCAGCGCAGAGCGATCGGAGGCGGTAAGCGATGGCGATGAACGTGTTCAGTTGCCTCCGAGACTGCCGGGAGCGGTCGCTTCTGGTGCCAACTTTGCCTTTGTTCAACGTCTTTATAGAAGCAGGTCGATCGGGATAAAGGAGAACATCGGCCCCGGAGAAAATCAGGTTGATTGTTAAGGTCGATTCCAATGTCTCAAATAATTGGTCATTGCGAAACACGAGTCTCCAGCACTCGTTCGGAAGCTGGGCATTATATATTCATTATTGCTTGTTCGCGAAACCCAAACCGTCTGCAACCGACGTGAGCAATTTCAGAAGGCTGTCAATTTACGCAGCGTCTAAGCCAGTGTTAATCAAGTCAGGCTGGGAAGCATAGGTTCCGAGATTTCATGCGATTTCCAAGTCAACTCCTCTCCGCGTAGAACGTGGCCCATTTTATTACCGGTCTGATAAGCGCTGCGGCATGTTCATATCATTGTTTCCGCATCGCCCATATAAGGGCATCGTGAACCTGTGCAATTTGTATGGTGTTCGGTGTCGCAAACGTGGTCTCAATGGTTTAGCTTTTGAAGAGGTGATGGTGCTCATGTTCTGTATCATTTTGGTCTTTGTCTGACCTTTTTGTTGTCTAAATTGCAGATAACGACGTTTTCGAGTCATTGAGAGGCTTTTCTAAAGACGCTTGCTCTACTGAGATGGAAACGCATTAAAATCACGAGTTTATTAATGTGATACTAACGATAGGATAACAGGATATAATACAAATGCAGACGTCGCGCAGTGGTCTCTGTACAGGCGCCGACACGACGCGGCGGCGGCGGCGGCGGCGGCGGGGCAGGTGCACCGATAGATAACGCCGTGCCTGCGCGGGACGGCGCTCCCCACAGACACAACCGAAACGGAGCAGAGTACAGCCGGCTGAGTGGTCGGGCGGAGCGTCCGGAGCCGCGCGGCAGACAGGCCGGCGGCGCAGGCGGGGACGAAGCGGTGCCGTTGGTGTCTCTGGTCCTTCTCGACTGACGCGAGGGGGCCGAGACGGGGCGCCTGAGTATACAGCAGGGGGAGGCGTCTCAAGCAGGCTGGGTTCGAGCGGCACCGGACGCGCCCGAGAGCGGTGCAGAACGCGCGCAACTGAGTAAGCGGCCAACAGCCGCAGAGAGATATATTCGTTGAAGTAATACATGATCATCGATACGGATAGCGCACGGCGGCGGCGGCGGCGGCGGCCGGCGGGCTGGAAGAGGCGGCAGTCGGCCACACAAATGGTGCACTCGTGACCAGTCGCAGTCGCCTCTTGGAATGCTGTGTCCCGCGGGGCGGGGCCTGCCCGCTGCACCAGACGGACGCGGGCGGCAGTGCCACCAAACACCACGTGGTCCCGCCGCCATACACCGCCAGTGTGCGGCGGCGGGCGGCCGCACCGTCACTTGAAAGATTGCACGTTCTACGTCTCGGCAGCATATCCGCCGTCCGTCCGTCCACCCTTCCCAGCCGCAAAATCGTTGCAACAAATGCCGGCGGCCGACAATACGCGTCGGTCGCTCCTGCTAACAAAACAATGTCGACACGGCCGGGGAGTGGACGCGAGGGACGCCTCTCCCCGCCGGGCTGGGTCGGGGCGGGCTGACCGGCCCCCGTAACATGCAGTTCACCATCGCGCTCAAACGCTCCCACCAGCGACAAAACAGAGCCCACCGCCCTCCACAGAAAACACCAGTCAGTCGAGGCCCAAACACACCAAAACGTCCCTGCAGACGGTCACATCGGGAGTCCGAGGTAAATGAAGACAAAACAGGCGGAGGCGGCGGGCGGAGACGCCGCGCAGACGGCCAGACGAGCTCGGCCACTCCGTAACTAAATATCACATTCACCCGGGGTGTGCGGCGGCGGCGGCGGTGGCGGCAGCAGCAGCAGCAGTGGCAGCGGCAGCGGCGGCGGCGCAGGCTGGCCGCCATCAAAGGAATGGGTTGTGTGGGTTGGCCGGGGAGCCGGCCAGTCCGCCGTTGGACTGTGGACAGACAGACAGACAGACAGACGCGGGACGGCGTGCCATCAGCGGGGAGCAGCGGTGACGTCATCATGCGAACTGTACGCCGCCCGGTCTGACGTCACACGGCGGGGCACGGCCGACCGATCGACGCAGAACCGCACGCTATCCAAAACAACCGCTCAAATGTTCAGCAAAGGCAGCTGGGGCGGTAAATGCCAGCGCTTTTGATGCACCCCATTTGATTGATTGTTTTATACAAGCGTAGGTTCCAAGTTCGCCGGTTGTCGTGGATTCTGCGGTATGTGTCTAGTCGGTGGTCCGGGCAGCAGGCACCGGATACTACTACACACACGTGCAAACTCGAACAGATCAATTCATATGAACCAAACAAATTGAAGTTTGAAAGCGAAGCAAAATGGAAGTCATTCCCAAATAACCGACCGACAAAAGATCATACTTTCAGTCCAGCAAAATAACAAAATAGTGGTTCAATCACAATGCAACAGCCTACTTAATGACCAAATTATAGGAAACACAGGCCACGACAACAATCATGCACAACATCGGAAGGTGGCAAAATAAATCAACATGTGGACATTCCTTATCAGCCGAGTGGCCAACCGGAGAAAGAGTTTGTATATAAACATTTCCAAACAGCTAAACAAACAGCCCAACAATTCAGCCAACACATGCGATGCAGGTTACTATGACAAAGATTGTTGCAAAATGAAGGAAACCTTTAATTCATGCAAACAAAATACACCCAGAAAAGGTACTTTAAACGATACTAATCGGGGCTTTACGTGCAGTCGCCTTCTCGTCGGGGCAGTCTGAGAGGAGATGGGATCCACGCCTGGGTTGCATTCGGGGGAGCGGCAGTGACTCAAAGTTGGGACTCCCG
The DNA here is from genome assembly GCA_036785665.1 of Chirona hameri. Classification (NCBI taxonomy): domain Eukaryota; kingdom Metazoa; phylum Arthropoda; class Thecostraca; order Balanomorpha; family Balanidae; genus Chirona; species Chirona hameri. The sequence goes on from JAXIVJ010001206.1 coordinate 16,920, forward strand.
TCACCAGATAAGCCCTCACTGGCTACACCATAAACCGCCCCCAAAAGGAATGTTGTCATTGCAATGTCTAGAGGAACATAGTTTTGATTATGGGTTTGTAGTAGCAATTTTGATTTTTAGCAGTTAAGTACATTCTGACTTTTGACAGTAGCTCAAAACTGAGCGTTATTTTCCAGCGCGGCGTTGGCCAATGTTCGGATTTGTCTGTGATGGAGCGATGGAGGTGAGGAGGGCAGAGACGACGCTGCCGGTGGCACAGCGCCGCTCCCGGCAGTAGGCGGCGCAGGCAGTATCACATGGCAGCGAGGGCGGCCGGGCCGAGTCTGGCCAGGAGGCCGGCCGGCTGCGGTGTGCCCTGTTTAGAGCGCGGTGCGAGTACGACCGGAGTAGGACCACCTGAGGGTCCCGAGCGAACCCTAGGCCTCTCAGGTTCCCATCCCGAGTCTGGGCAAACGACAGACAACCCAGCAGCACAGAGGGCGCCACAGCCCACACCGACTCTCTACACTGTCGCACTCGCACACAGTCAGCCGCCTAGCGCGGGACGAGCACACCCCACTCACTACAAACTGCACACCCGGAGCTCGGCGCCCGGCACGCGAAATTTGAAATGTAATATTGCGATCAGTGAAGACCCCGAAATAAGTCCCTTGTCTTAATGGCTACGAGCGAATCTTAGGCCGACCCGATCGGACTTTAATGGCTACGAGCACTCCCGATCGGAATTATGGCTACGAGCTGTAGGCCGACCCGATCGGACTTAATGGCGGGGTTAGGTTAGGTTAGTTTGGGGTCACATTGCTGTTAAGACAAGGGACTTATTTCGGGGTCTTCACTGATCGCAATATTACATTCCAACATACGCTGCCGGCACCGTCCCATCCCGGCTTTGGCGGCCGGCGGCGGCACCGCAGTCTGTCGGCCAGTCCGCCTGGCGGCGCCACTGTCGGTTAGTACCAGCGCCTCACCATGAAGGGGTTGGCGGCGGGGGAGGGGGCGGCGCCCCAGCCGGTGGTCTGCTGACCGGGCACTGGCCAGCCGCCGGCCGCGGGCAGCAGGCCGCTGGAGCCGGTGGAAGCACCGTAACCGGACAGGCCGCTCATATCTGTCGGGAGGGCAGGCAGCAGTCAGATACGGGGAAATCAGAGGCGGCGAACGACCGGCTAAAATCAGCTCACATCTGAAAATGTGGGCCACTTCGTATATGGGCCACAAACGGACCACAAACGGACCGTCACATCCTACGAATATAACTCGCATGATTTGAAGTGGAAATATTCAAACGACAAGTGGAATTGGCACGCTACGTAATTACACGTGTCCAGTAGCAAATCACGCGAGACCCGAGTGTTGCCCCGACTCAGACATTTATTGGACTTATCGGCGAAACAGGTTAGAGAATGTTACCCCCCCCCGAATGCTAAAAATGAGGGCCAAGGGTAGTACCAGCCCAGTCAAACATTCATACAGATAAAAGCGAAACACAAACATTGCGAGCTCCACAAGCTGTGGGCCTCATCGGCTCAAGGCAGATGTAGACGCTTCGATTATTTCATGCAAATACAAAACGGCGACTTACACGTCCAGCTAACATATATAACAAACATAAGAAGGACCAATTCATGGCGTGCCGACGAGTTACAGTGCAACAAATACACACAAAAAACCGCGAGACATCCTATTTAGCAGAACGATACACAACATAGAGACGCGCTGGAAGTATATTAATAATGCATGCAAACCAGTCAGTAGAAAACGTAACAGCACCACGACCGGTCGATAAGCGGTAGGGGTAATGATACAAGCGTTTCTGTGTGTATGTCGGAGGGCGACAACATGCGTAAAACAAACCAACCAAACGATGAGCATAACATTCTGCTCAACAACCACAAACATCTCGCAACATTGCGATGGAACAACAAACAAAACAACAACCCTGAAAAAGCCATCGAAGTAATCAGACAATCATCGGGGAAGGTCAAACAAACAACCCAACAAACAAGCATCAGGGAGGATGCAGCCGCAGAGGAAACACCACGCCGTGCAGCAGGGCGCCGCGAGGGACGACAGACACGACGGACCGTGCCCGCGCCAGTGCCGGGTGCCGCCGGAGTTACCGGTCAGCGGCTCGACTCGGCTCGGCTCGGCTGACCTGGGCTGGCGGCCGGCGCGACCTGTCCGGTGACCGGGCCCGCCGTCCCTGGGTACGGCCCCGGCCCGGGACCGCCCAGCAGGTACGGCTGCCGGAACCCGCCGCCGTAGCCGGGCGCCGCCGCCGCGTACACGCTGTAGACGGGCGGCTGCTGCTGCCACGGCGCGCCTGGCGGGCACCGCCGACCCGCCGGCACAGTCATACAGGCTGACACGGTCGCAACTCGCTCCTTCCTGACCTCAGAAAGCCCAGCCCAGCCTAGCCCGCTCCTTCCTGACCTCAGAAAGCCCAGCACAGCCCGCTCCTTCCTGACCTCAGAAAGCCCAGCACAGCCCGCTCCTTCCTGACCTCAGAAAGCCCAGCACAGCCCGCTCCTTCCTGACCTCAAAAAGCCCAGCACAGCCCGCTCCTTCCTGACCTCAGAAAGCCCAGCACAGCCCGCTCCTTCTTGACCTCAGAAAGCCCAGCACAGCCCGCTCCTTCCTGACCTCAGAAAGCCCAGCACAGCGCGCTCCTTCCTGACCTCAGAAAGCCCAACACAGCCCGCTCCTTCCTGACCTCAGAAAGCCCAGCACAGCCCGCTCCTTCCTGACCTCAGAAAGCCCAGCACAGCCCGCTCCTTCCTGACCTCAGAAAGCCCAGCACAGCCCGCTCCTTCCTGACCTCAGAAAGCCCAGCACAGCCCGCTCCTGCCTGACCTCAGAAAGCCCAGCACAGCCCGCTCCTTCCTGACCTCAGAAAACCCAGCACAGCCCGCTCCTCCCTGACCTCAGAAAGCCCAGCACAGCCCGCTCCTTCCTGACCTCAGAAAGCCCAGCACAGCCCGCTCCTCCCTGACCTCAGAAAGCCCAGCACAGCCCGCTCTTTCCTGACCTCAGAAAGCCCAGCACAGCTCGCTCCTCCCGACTGGCCACCACTGGACTCGAGTGCCTATTCAGTATCAATTACCCCCTATAGCGTCTGTGTCGGGCACAGTCACTCCACGAACACAACACACCATTTAACCACCGAATCCAGTGTCATTGGTATGGGCACACCATTCACCTAAAATTAACTTCAGAAATCCCAAAGCTAGGCGTGAGTCCTATTATCCTAGAAGAGAGCGAAACTCACAAGTCATTCGTTGACGCGGTTGGCAGTCACAGTTCACTCCTCCACGGCCAGCAGACCCCATTAGCCAAATGGCAGAGCTTATAAGCCCGATAGGCTGTTTAGTAGCACCGTAAGCCGTCACGCACACTCAAGCTAAACGGCGAAATGTCGCCCGATCACAATCGCCGTCGCGGATGACCCGCAAACGATATTCTACCGCGCCACTCTGCTGCCCACAAACCTCAGCCCGGCCGTTTCGCCGCGGGGCAACATAGTCTGATGTCGAGTGTCTAGCTCTCAGAGCAGTCACACAACTCACCAAACTCTCACAGCTCTCACAGCTCTCACAACTCTCACAGCTCTCACAACTCTCACAACTCTCACAACTCTCACAACTCTCACAACTCTCACAACTCTCACAACTCTCAGAGCTCTCACAACTCTCACAACTCTCACAGCTCTCACAACTCTCACAGCTCTCACAGCTCTCACAGCTCTCACAGCTCTCACCACTCTCACAGCTCTCACAACTCACACAGCTACCACAACTCACACAGCTCTCACAACTCACACAGCTACCACAGCTCCCACAACTCTTCTAACATAACTCACACAGCTCACAGGGGTCTCACAGCCCACACAGCTCACTGACAGCTCTCTCACCTGTGCTGAAGCCGTTCGTGGCATGTGTGATGAACTGGGCCGGGAAACTGTGCTGTTGCGGACTCTGGCCGTACGGACTGGCGCCGTTGGAGGGCGGGCCAGGGTGGGGGCCGCCGAAACTGTGCTGTTGCGGACTCTGGCCGTACGGACTAGCACCGTTGGAGGGCGGGCCAGGGTGGGGGCCGCCGAAACTGTGCTGTTGCGGACTCTGGCCGTACGGGCTGGCGCCGTTGGAGGGCGGGCCAGGGTGTGAGCCGCCGAACGCCGCCCAGCCGCCCTGACCGGCCGCGGCCGACTCCGGCCCTGTGGACGGGTACGTACGGTGAGTACTCGACAGTACGGTGCGGTACCGCACACACAGGCTGTCCTGACTATTACCCCACCACCCTCAGACGCTGGACCGTACCGCAGGTGGTGCGGTATATTGTCAGCTGTTTGCCCTACCGATAACCACACACCACCCCGCGGCCCGCCGCTGCCACCTCACACCACCCCGCGGCCCTCCACTGCCACCTCACACCACCCCGCGGCCCTCCACTGCCACCTCACACCACCCCGCGGCCCGCCGCTGCCACCTCACACCACCCCGCGGCCCGCCGCTGCCACATCACAGTTCACACCACCCCGCGGCCCGCCACTGCCACCTCACACCACCCCGCGGCCCGCCACTGCCACCTCACACCACCCCGCGGCCCGCCGCTGCCACCTCACACCACCCCGCGGCCCGCCGCTGCCACATCACAGTTCACACCACCCCGCGGCCCGCCACTGCCACCTCACACCACCCCGCGGCCCGCCTCTGCCACCTCACACCACCCCGCGGCCCGCCTCTGCCACCTCACAGTTCACACCACCCCGCGGTCCGCCGCTGCCACCTCACACCATCCCGCGGCCCGCCGCTGCCGGCTCCAGTTTCACAGCGGGCAGCATGAAACCAGAGCGGGGGTGGGTCGGCTACCGTTGCCGAGAACTGCACTACAATCCATCTGAGAGGGGTGGAAAGGAAGGAAAACAATAGAAGGCTCATAATGTGGGCGAGGAAAGAGGAATATAAAGGGCCACAATGGAAGCGGCAGATGTTCATGTCAGAAGTGATGAGTGGAACAATAATACAAACACAGTCATCGATCGAAGGCTCATAATGTGGGCGCGGAAAGAGGAATATAAACGGACACAATGGAAGCGGCAGATGTTCATGTCAGAAGTGATCAGTGGAACAATAATACAAACACAGTCATCGATCGAAGGCTCATAATGTGGGCGCGGAAAGAGGAATATAAACGGACACAATGGAAGCGGCAGATGTTCATGTCAGAAGTGATCAGTGGAACAATAATACAAACACAGTCATCGACTTGATAAGCCGGACACTGGGAGGAATATACACGGACACAATGGAAGCGGCAGATGTTCATGTCAGAAGTGATCAGTGGAACAATAATACAAACACAGTCATCGACTTGATAAGCCGGACACTGGGAGGAATATAAACGGACACAATGGAAGCGGCAGATGTTCATGTCAGAAGTGATCAGTGGAACAATAATACAAACACAGTCATCGATTTGATAAGCCGGACACTGGGAGGAATATAAACGGACACAATGGAAGCGGCAGATGTTCATGTCAGAAGTGATCAGTGGAACAATAATACAAACACAGTCATCGACTTGATAAGCCGGACACTGGGAGGAATATAAACGGACACAATGGAAGCGACAGATGTTCATGTCAGAAGTGATCAGTGGAACAATAATACAAACACAGTCATCGATTTGATAAGCCGGACACTGGGAGGAATATAAACGGACACAATGGAAGCGGCAGATGTTCATGTCAGAAGTGATCAGTGGAACAATAATACAAACACAGTCATCGACTTGATAAGCCGGACACTGGGAGGAATATAAACGGCCACAATGGAAGCGGCAGATGTTCATGTCAGAAGTGATCAGTGGAACAATAATACAAACACAGTCATCGATTTGATAAGCCGGACACTGGGAGTGACCCGCAACCTGTGGGAATGAAACAGTACATTGCGCACTAGGTTGAAAGGATATAGCTATAGATAGTCACTTATCAACACAGTTATCCTAAACATATACTTAAAATAATGAACAAATAGAGGAAATCGGGAAAAGAGAGTCACAAGGAAACAGCACGCCTCAGACAAAAGCAAATCCCACCAAATTCTGACAGAGCGCCCAAATAAAAACAAAATTATCAGACAGAACCAACCATACTTTCGCTATACATTGGCTGTGTTCTTCGCGACATGGGGATTGTGAGGACGACCCGTTGACGAATCAGCGACAGGGGGGATGAGACACTTTGGGGGAAGGCGTGACGTCATGCTCCAGGGCGTTGAACTGTGACCGCGCGGCAAGGTACGCGGTACGTAACACAATACGGTGACATGCGGACGTCATTGTAACGTCAGCAGTAGCTCGATAGCCTGAGGCTCCATACACAGTTCTCGAGGATCCTCACGTACAATAACACGGTCATTGTACTTCGATATAATATAGCACTTCCCATAGCATCACATGGCATGTCGAGCACGCCACAGGCAAACCATTGCAGGTTTGAAATCATGCAAGTAAACAGTGCGATATCGAAAATCGCTGGCGTATCTGATCGCTGTATCTAATTCCAATCCCAACTCGGTCGGTGCCTGGTTTCGATTGTGGCAACCCACCCACACCCCGCTGCCGCCGCCGTCCTCACCTCTAGCGGCGCCGGTGGCCCAGTCGATCTTGGGTTCCACCTCCGACTTGAGCACCTCATCCAGCTCCTTCAGCGCTGCGTACCGGTCGCCGGCCGAGGAGGTGGCCGGCGCGGCGGCCGGGGCGGGGGCGGGGGCGGCCGCCGTGGACAGCGGCACCGCCGACATGGCCGCCGCGGGCGAGCTGAAGTTGGCGAACGACGTGGGCGCCACGCCGGCCGCCGGCCGCGCGCCTCCTGCGGGGAGGAAGGCCGTCAGTCAGTGGTGGACGAGGTGAAGTCACTGCAGCACTGGGCGCACACCTGGACAGACCAGCGCGGAGGTCAGCGCCGGTACCGTGGCAGGAACAGAGAGGAGCGGACAGTGCGGCTTCAGGGCGTGACCTGTGGCGAATACACGGACATCAGGCAGAAGCCGGTTACCGGTTTGAGATGAAAACATCGCGGTCGGTGGTCAGGAAGTCCTAGGAACGTCGGGACATGATTGATCTGCGCAAGCTGAAGCAAGGTAATTTGGATACCGTCTGGCGGTGCCGGTGGCGTAACTAGCCAATCCAATACAAAACAATCCGTATGACGAGTACCATTTACAGTTGGGTCGTGTGACAAAGGGAGCCAGTCAACAACAGCCGGCAATATGCCCATATAAGGTGATATGTTTAGAACAAGGGTCGTTTAATCATGCGCCTTCTTTTCATAAGCAGGTTCCCTGTCCATTCTCCGCAGCAAGTCTGTGCAGGTTGGGACAACTGTGCAGGTTCAGCTTTATAAACCGGTCCCGGGGAAGTCCGGGGAAGTCCCGGGAAGTCACGTGACGTCCCGGAATATCCAACCATCGACATGCAGTCTGCTCGTGTTCGTGTCAACTAGCACCAGTCTCTGCCACCACATGATGATTATTTATTTATTTATTCCACGTCGTGAGGCACATCCGTTAAACATACGGCTACTGCATGCTCGAGTCAAACATTTGCTGGACTTGGGTAGTGGGACAACACACATACATGCCATACAGAACGCGCACGGTACACATCACACACACACACGCACACGCACACGCACACGCACACGCACACGCACACGCACACGCACACGCACACGCACACGCACACGCACACGCACACACACACACACACACACACACACACACACACACACACACACACACACACACACACACACACACACACACACACACACAAGCATCACAGTGGAAACTTTGCACCGACAAAGTTTCCACTGTGAAAACTTTGATGATTGGGGCTTACGGGCGCCACAACTGCCAAGGTTATTTGGCGCCCATTCTGCCACGACAGCTGATACATCGCCTCCTCACACTGGCCACACAGAGGCAGCGAGCAGTGTCCGGTGGTAATCCCCCGCGACCGTCCCTGGTATATCTGATCACCGCAACACGGCCATCATACTCCGCTGCTGTGAGACGCGTACAGCCGACAGCGTGACTCCGCTGCTGTGGGACGCGTACAGCCGACAGCGTGACTCCGCTGCTGTGGGACGCGTACAGCCGACAGCGTGACTCCGCTGCTGTGGGACGCGTACAGCCGACAGCGTGACTCCGCTGCTGTGGCACGCGTACAGCCGACAGCGTGACTCCGCTGCTGTGGGACGCGTACAGCCGACAGCGTGACTCCGCTGCTGTGGGACGCGTACAGCCGACAGCGTGACTCCGCTGCTGTGGGACGCGTACAGCCGGCAGCGTGACTCCGCTGCTGTGGGACGCGTACAGCCGACAGCGTGACTCCGCTGCTGTGGCACGCGTACAGCCGACAGCGTGACTCCGCTGCTGTGGCACGCGTACAGCCGACAGCGTGACTCCGCTGCTGTGGGACGCGTACAGCCGGCAGCGTGACTCCGCTGCTGTGGGACGCGTACAGCCGACAGCGTGACTCCGCTGCTGTGGGACGCGTACAGCCGGCAGCGTGACTCCGCTGCTGTGGGACGCGTACAGCCGACAGCGTGACTCCGCTGCTGTGGGACGCGTACAGCCGGCAGCGTGACTCCGCTGCTGTGGGACGCGTACAGCCGACAGCGTGACTCCGCTGCTGTGGGACGCGTACAGCCGGCAGCGTGACTCCGCTGCTGTGGGACGCGTACAGCCGACAGCGTGACTCCGCTGCTGTGGCACGCGTACAGCCGACAGCGTGACTCCGCTGCTGTGGGACGCGTACAGCCGACAGCGTGACTCCGCTGCTGTGGCACGCGTACAGCCGACAGCGTGACTCCGCTGCTGTGGGACGCGTACAGCCGACAGCGTGACTCCGCTGCTGTGGCACGCGTACAGCCGACAGCGTGACTCCGCTGCTGTGGGACGCGTACAGCCGACAGCGTGACTCCGCTGCTGTGGCACGCGTACAGCCGACAGCGTGACTCCGCTGCTGTGGGACGCGTACAGCCGACAGCGTGACTCCGCTGCTGTGGCACGCGTACAGCCGACAGCGTGACTCCGCTGCTGTGGGACGCGTACAGCCGACAGCGTGACTCCGCTGCTGTGGCACGCGTACAGCCGACAGCGTGACTCCGCTGCTGTGGGACGCGTACAGCCGGCAGCGTGACTCCGCTGCTGTGGGACGCGTACAGCCGACAGCGTGACTCCGCTGCTGTGGCACGCGTACAGCCGACAGCGTGACTCCGCTGCTGTGGGACGCGTACAGCCGGCAGCGTGACTCCGCTGCTGTGGGACGCGTACAGCCGACAGCGTGACTCCGCTGCTGTGGGACGCGTACAGCCGACAGCGTGACTCCGCTGCTGTGGGACGCGTACAGCCGACAGCGTGTAACGCTAATCGGTCACCCCACCGCAGAGTATTTACAGCGTCTGGTAATCCTCAGGGGAGATTAAAACAGACCGTGTCGTCTCGAGGAACAGAAGTGACTCTCAGCGAACGGGAGCACAAGACAAACCACCCCTGTCATCACGTCAAGCGTGAACGGGAGCACAAGACAAAACATCCCTGTCATCACGTGAAGCGTGGACATGACCAATATACCATTACTCAGGGATCGGTAATCGTATGAAGCATGAAGCACGGTATACACTCGATCAATAATCGAGCAACAGTGCCACGGTTCGGTTGACCGAAGCAAGCGACACCATTGGTCGTTGACATGGCCTGACCTTAACCCGCGCACTGCAGGGGCTTTGCGCCGAACAAGAACTGCTGGGGGGGGGGGGGGGGGGTGATTTCCGCCCCCCTGAGATCTCGAAAATTACGCTACGTAGCGAGAAGCGGAAAACGGAATGTGATAGCTTGATACATGTTCTATCGAAAGTATTTCAATATTGTTTTAGGTCAGGTCAAAATTTAGGTTACCAGAGGTCATCAAAGGCCAAATTTTCCAGTTTTTTTCCCTGTTTTAGGACATCGCTCCAGAAATTCCCATATATCTCAGAAACTATGCTAGTTAGAAACAAACGGAAAAAGTAAACGCCAGCCAGTGAAATTTGCAATCGCTAAGGTGTCCTCAAATTTGATCTCAGGTCAACATTTGAGACTCCAGAGGTCAAAAATAAAACAATGACGTTTTTTTTTTGCGAAATCGTTTTTCGCTATTCACTTTTATGTGATAAATATAACGGAAAACTGTTGACGTCATTGTGTTTATCTTGTCAAGGCGCTTTGAATGATATACATGGTGACCTTGTTAAGTTAACTAAAAAAAATGACCTCAGGTCAAGGTCAAGTGGTGACCCTAGTAGGACATGTTGCATATGGGAAGACGTGTCTTGACGAGCCAAACACATTGATGTCTGTTTTACTTCTCTATCTGCATTATGTCGGGAGTTATTGACAAAAAAGTGATGGTGACCTCGAATGACCTTAAATGACCCAATAGGGGTCACTGAACAAAACTTACACTTGGATCATCAAGAATATCCTATAATAACATTATCCAGAAGTAATTGGACTAATATCATGCAAATCCTTAGCATTTGTATATTTCCCCATTGACTTATTATGGGAGGTTACGAAATTGACCTGACCTTAGGTCATCGAGATCAAAATTCCGAGATATACGAATTGTAAGTACGTATGCCCTCATGACATCCTGTAAGTTTGAAACTGATCGGTGAAAAACGCTGGCTTTGGCACAACTGAAAACATTTTTGGAGGTGGGGTCACTTGACCTGGTCTGGTGACCTGACCTGAGATGACCCTAGGTTATTTTTTCCCCAAAGTGTGCGCAATTCATGTCCTGACAGGTGTGCGAAAACTCGGCGGCGCTGCGCGCCGCCGTTTTTTTCGCTATCTTTGAAGAAAAAAACTGGGGGGGGGGGGGGGGGCGGAAATCAACCCCCCTTGCAGTGCGCGGGTTAAGACATGTGTAATGTCTACGTCACTGGACGATGTCCATTGACGGTTTATTTGAAACCAAACTGGCAACACCTCTGCCACGGCTGATGTGTCACATCAAGATCAACACATTCACTATGAAACCATGTTTTAAAAAAAAAAAACTTATCGATCAGGGAGCCATTATCCAGCAGTTAAGATAAAACACAACGAAATATAATATAAGACAGCAGCCCGAAACCGGACCATTACCAGAGCCCTGAAGCATGACTCAGTAGACACTGACGGTTCACGGAAAGGAAAATCCAGCCAGCCGGGCGGGTCGCTTGTCGGTCCGTTTCTCCGTTTCTCCGTGTGTTGTCTGCCAATGGTGAGCGGTCTGGCATGCCGCCGCCGGTATATCGGGTCACGACATCGCTCCACAGTCTCCACAGCAACCGCGATATGCCGGAGATAACGCGGCCGGAGGCTGAACTTACCCGCAGCGACACACATTTCGGGCCGGCAATCACCGAAATCACATCAGCCAGCACCTATTCCACAATATCACACGTCGATGCCAGGAGGACTCTCCAATAACAGCCCGGCACACGGAGAGGACGGTGGGGTCACACCCGCGACACCCACCTGACTGCGGGGTCACACCCGCGACACCCACCTGACTGCGGGGTCACACCCGCGACACCCACCTGACCTGACTGCGGGGTCACACACGCGACACCCACCTGACTGCGGGGTCACACCCGCGACACCCACCTGACCTGACTGCGGGGTCACACCCGCGACACCCACCTGACCTGACTGCGGGGTCACACCCGCGACACCCACCTGACCTGACTGCGGGGTCACACCCGCGACACCCACCTGGCTGCGGGGTTACACCCGCGACACCCACCTGGCTGCGGGGTCACACCCGCGACACCCACCTGACCTGACTGCGGGGTCACACTCGCGACACCCACCTGACCTGACCGCGGGGTCACACCCGCGACACCCACCTGACTGCGGGGTCACACCCGCGACACCCACCTGACCTGACTGCGGGGTCACACCCGCGACACCCACCTGGCTGCGGGGTCACACCCGCGACACCCACCTGACCTGACTGCGGTGCCACACCCGCGGCACCCACCTGACCTGACTGCGGGGTCACACCCGCGACACCCACCTGGCTGCGCCACGGCGGCGTTGAGCGCGTCAAAGTTTGCGAAGTTTGCGAAGTTTGCGGTCTGCGCGCCGCCTGTGGTGGCGGTGCCGGCGGCGGCGGCGGCGGATCGGCCGGTGGGCGAGAACGGGTCGGCCTGCGCGGCAGAGGTGGCTGGACTCAGGTCGGCCAGCAGGTCGATGTTCTTCCGCTCCGGCGGCCGGGAGGTGACGGTGCTGGTGTTGCTGCTGGAGGACTGCGGCGCCGACACAGACACGTCGGTCAGATACAGACACGCCTACGGCCACGCAACTCACCTTCCGCTCCGACGGCCGGGAGGTGACGGTGCTGGTGTTGCTGCTGGAGGACTGCGGCGCGGACACAGACACGTCGGTCAGATACAGACGCCTACGGCCACGCAACTCACCGGCAGTAGGATTACTGCCTGCTGGGATACTCACTAACTAACGGTGAGAAGGTTACTGGCCTACCGAGAAAGAGCAGCTCATATGCCGTCACTGCGAAGCGAACACCGGACCAATGAAGCAAAGTTGGTGGACAATGACAAATACGAGAAGACGGCGTATATCATCCGATGGCTGCCGTACAACCCACTCGTCATTCACTGCCGTCAATCTACAGTAGAGCCCTTCATGGAATGGGAATGGGATGGAAATGGGTGGGAATGTTTTTTTAATAAAATGTAACGGGTTGGAACGGGTTTGGGACAGACCATATCATTTTTAGCACCACCAAAAATGAAATATGCTGACATGGGTGGGAATGGGAGCCCCATCAATTATTAAAGGGAGTGTGCCTACTCACATCGCTTAGTTGGGGTTATTGACACTGGTCTATAGAACACAATTTTCTGAATTGAACCATTACATCATTTCTCCAGATTCACCCTAGTTGCTGAGATATTCAAAGACTCCAGGAATTTGCTTGGGAGCAAAAAGTTATCGGGTAGACTCCAGAGGGCTTCCGCTACTAGAAGCACTGCAACTATCGATTAAACTGCTAGCATATTGTTAGCCCCGGCCAATAGCAATTCAACAAAACAGCTCGTGCACGCTGATAGCAGCAGCCGAACAGAAACTGGACGGGCATCATGTTTTTCGATGATGGCCGTTTCGATGATGGCCGATGGCCATTTTTTGAAGAAGATATCAATTTAGTGCTACGAAACTTGCACATAATAAAGTTCACAGTGGCAAGAACGTGCTGTGCAAAACTCGTCTTTCTATCTTGCATGATGTGACCGTAATTGTATTGTCTTATGTGCGCCGTTTTACATAACATCACCATAGTGGCGATCGTTTTATAGATATCGAAACAAAAATAAAAAAACCCCAATATAAGTGAAAATTCAACTAAAGGGGCTCCAGATGTGAATTTAATCATATACAACAATCAAACCAACAGCTACTTACCGTATGAAAAATATTTTTGACATTCCAAAACAGTAGGCACACTCCCTTTAATTCGGATTGGAACAGGTTTGGGTGGGATTGGAACGGGCTGAATGGAATGGAACGGGATGGGGGCTGAAAATGTGTCCCATGAAGGGCTTTAATCTACAGTCTGCACTGTGATGGGCAAACATCAAATGAACACCATAATACGCCAGTTTAATAGACAGCACTAGTAGTAAACTCCCAAGACTAAACAATCATCTGCCCAATACGCAGAGATCTTCTACGCTGTTCCCCAGCGAGTACCCCCAAGGCCGTCGGCCAACCATAACACACGAGGCATCGGGCGATCAGACCGGCGGATCGCCTTACGTTTTGGTTGAGTACGATCGGTTTGACGGGTGCTCCTGCCAGCCTTGACAGCGGTTTTATGGTCGGCAGGGTCTCCGGGGCCGACTGAGAGGAGGCGGGCGGCGACGGCTGGCCGCCCCCGCCCCCGCCGCCCGAGGGCTTGTCCTTAAACGCCACGCTCGGCTCCACGTAGTACCTGCGGAATTTCAGAGTGTCACGTGTGAGCTGCGGTCAAACAGGGCTAGGTAGGACTGGCGTCATATCGTGGTGAATGACATCAGTTTGTGATGGATGACTGCTACAGTGATCTCTTACGGCGTAATACTCGACCGAACCGTGCTGCGAAATGCACCCGACCCATGATCAACAAGATAAGATTCGTATGGAATGCTTCTTGTTTATGGAATGGCAGCGCCCTTGATAACAATATTCAAGTGCTGAAAACGCCGCTTACGAGCGTTGCAAACTGCGTACTTACCGCTTCTTTTCATATTTCAACTCCATGAAGTCCTTTACTTGTGCGTCATCTTTCATGTCTATAGTTGGATGTCGACTTGTATCGAACGCACCTAGCCAGACGGCCTTACACCACTGAAACAGGCCAGTCATAGGCGTTAAACGCTCCTTACACCACTGAAACAGGCCAGTCATAGGAGCTAAACGCTCCTTACACCACTGAAACAGGCCAGTCATAGGCGTTAAACGCTCCTTACACCACTGAAACAGGCAAGTCATAGGCGTTACACGCTCCTTACACCACTGAAACATGCCAGTCATAGACGTTAAACCATGGTCCTAGGATTGTTTTGGAGCTGGGGTGCGGAGTGGAAAATTCTGGCTACAAATAAGCACGAAGAGTGGAAAATTCAACCAAAAAACATATGTGCTGAGCTTTATCAATACCCTCCGAATCAATAGCATCCAAACCCGCTCACCAGAATTTGTTAATACCTATGTAAATTCTTACCTGTCTTTCCCTCCACAGCTGTCCCTACCATTACATCCATAAATCAGCATCAGTGTTCCAATTATCCAATACATTTACAAATAAGGAGTGGAAAATTAACAGTAAAACTCAGGGGAAAAGAGTGGAAAAATAGTATCCAAGGGTGTCGTTTTCCACCCAAATTTCCCAATGCTAGGCCACTGCGTTAAACGCACCTTACACCACTGAAATAGGCCAGTCATAGGCGCTAAACGCTCCTTACACCACTGAAACATGCCAGTCATAGGCGTTAAACGATCCTAAGAAAAATCACGATTACTCAAAAGGAAGGAAGCCACGTAAAACACGACAGGAAACTCGTGAATGTTACGTAGTATAACTACCTAGAAAATTTGAACTTTTGAGTATAACAATCTCCGTCATTATCTTTCCGTGCTTTTTCCAAGCAGAATCATCTCAGTCCACTGATGAAACGCAAATCATCCATGACCTCAACAGACGATTTACGTGCATTATCACCTCCCGGCGGCCCGAACCCGGCGGCCCGGACCCGACGGCCCGGACCCGGCGGTCCGAGCTGTAGTGTCACACACAGGGCAGTCACCCGGCCGTCTGCGGCGACAGAGGCCAGCTGCCGCCGACCCGACCTCGTCACCAGTTCTGCTCAATCTACCGGCCGGCCGCAGAGTGACCTTGGTCCCGGCGGCGGGGTGCCGATCTCGGCGGGGGGGGGGGGGGGGCTGCTCTCACTGGACCGCGGACCTGACGCGCAGACCACCGCAATGGGAGCTGCTGCTGCTGTCGTGCCGCGCAGACCACCGTAATGGGAGCGGAGATCTGGGAGCTGCTGCTGACCTGCTGCGCAGACCACCGTAATGGGAGCGGAGATCTGGGAGCTGCTGCTGTCGTGCCGCGCAGACCACCGTAATGGGAGCGGAGATCTGGGAGCTGCCGCTGTCGTTGACGGATCGCGGTCAGCCCACCCACCTGCAGTGGGTGCCAGCTCACTGCGGGCTGGAGGGTGACGAGCGCGCTGACACCCTCGCCAAGGAGGCGTCGGCACTGGACCAGACGAACGCGCCCCTCTACATATCAGGAGCGTCACCCGTGCCGCCGTCAGCGCCGCCCGCCGCAAGTGGCAACGGGGTTGGCCGGACGGCTGGTACAGGCACATTTTCTAAGGACATCTCCCGGGCCCGATCAGTGGCGAGGACCGTGAAGCAGCCGTCGACATCCACCAGCTGCGTGCCGGGCACTGGTCCGGCTCTGAGCAGTGGCTCCATCACCTCGGACGCCGCCCAACTGACGGCTGCCCGGGCTGCAGCGACACCGGGTGCCCGGCGGGCCGGCGTCGCGTCTGCGGGGAGGAGGCGGACACGCCGCGGCACATCCTGCTGTGGTGCCCCCCTGCCTGTGCGGCGCCCGCCTCTTCTCCCTGGGCAACGTCCAGGACACCCGAGAGAACTAAGACGAGACGACGTGGTGGCCGCCGGCTACCGATCCTTCCAGAGCCGCCTGGCTACGCCCCGGCCCTAGGCCGGGACCGGGGGAACAACACAAACATCTCGGGGGGGGGGGGGGGGGGGGGCAGGCCTCACCTCGTTGCCGCGCTGCTTGATTAACTCAATCTCATCCGCCGAGAAACTGGCCATCGATATGGACTTGACGCGGTGGGGCGGCGTTAGGCCTCGTCTGCGGACACCGATAACACAATCGGATCAGTTCGGAAAAGAAACCGAATACCACCAAAACCCTGATCAATATGTCAAACACGGAAACGGGAAGTGACAAAGTGACAATGTGATGCTTTCAGAATTCAGATAGATCAGTCGCAAACGATACAAAGTAAACAATCTGATTTAAACTGAAACAAAGCATACGAGCAAAAATCCAACAAAAGATGAAGCAGCCCAAAAAGGATAGCCCAAAACACGAAGTTACACGTACGCTACGGTCGCCAAAGCATGCAACGTTGCTCGTATCCGTATCCCGGTGCTCGTGTCCACAAATCCAGGCGGTGTTTCTTGATAAATGTTTACAATGTGATCGGGAGCGTTTACCTAATCAGCGACAGGTGACATCCTCGCTGATCAGTCAAGCCTCCCGATCGCACTGTACACATCTCCCAGAAAACACCGTCCCAGCCTAGTTCGCTCTCCAGTGCCGTCCCAGCTCAGCTGCGGGCGCTGTGTCCCCAGTCTCGACCTCGCTGATCAGTCAAGACTCCCGATCGCACTGTACACATCTCCCAGAAAACACCGTCCCAGCCTAGTTCGCTCTCCAGTGCCGTCCCAGCTCAGCTGCGGGCGCTGTGTCCCCAGTCTCGACCTCGCTGATCAGTCAATACTCCCGATCGCACTGTACACATCTCCCAGAAAACAACGTCCCAGCCTAGTTCGCTCTCCAGTGCCGTCCCAGCTCAGCTGCGGGCGTTGTGTCCCCAGTCTCGATCTGAGCTGCTGACTGTGCTAGTCTGGGCATGACTAGCTGCTGTTGATGTGTTGTGCCAGCCGCGGCCCGCCGCCACGACAGTACTCACAGCCGTCCGGAGCAGGATGTGCAGACGAACGAGCCGATGGTCATGTTGACGTAGGTCGGGCCGCGCTGGCCGCAGTCCAGACACTGTTTGTTGTGCGCCAGGGCGGCCAGCTCGCGCAGCAGCTGCAGGTGCTTCTCTTCCTGTTTTCGACGCACCGACATGGCTGCGACTGAGGGTGAGGGACTGCAGAGAGACTGAACGGGATTGAGGGGCGGGACTGAGGGTCGGGAATGATAGCAGGAGCGAGACTGAGGGGCGGGGCCGAGGGGCGGGGCGGGGCCGAGGGGCGGGACTGGAATCAGGCGTAGTTGTGGAGGGGGTGAAGTAGACTGGAAGTGGAACTGAGTATCAATGAGGAACGGCGCTGGACCGAGGGGCGGGACTGAGGGGCGGGACCGAGGGGTGGGACTGAGGGGTGGGGCTGAGGGTAGGGCTGTTGGGTGGGGCCGAGGGTAGGTAGGGCTGAGGGCCGCGAGGGGCGGATCAGCAGTGCCTGGCACCGGCCGGACAGGGGCCGGGCGGGCCGCGATCAGCAGCAGAGCACGTGGACAGCGCCGCTGGCCTGGTCCGGTCCGGTCTGGTCGACACTCAGTCTGCAAACAGACGCAGCTGGCGTCAGGCTGTGCTGACGCCACACTTACTCACTAAGCTTCGATGAACAAGGACGTTTCAGTTACCTGCAATGTATGGTCAGCAAGACAATTCTTTTGTACGTGTTCAGATTTGCGGTCCGGGTCCGGTCGACATATTTAGCTTGAATGCAGGACGTTCGTCCATAATGAAACGTAAACAAAGAGCAGCGTTTGTTTTTATTCAAATGTGTGTCCATGGCAGTGTAGACGAGATCATGTATACACAATGCCCAGGAAAGACCGTCATAGGATTCGTCGAAACGGAGCGTCGCGGACGATTCCATGAATTCGAGAGGCGTACTCAGCCTGACGGGCATAAACAGAGGTCATTACAGCTGGAATAACTGCGTTTTTTTTCAATCGCAATAAGTTCGACGCATATTTTCGTTACTAATCAAGTATGCAGGCATGAAAGAGCGCTTTGACATCGGATAGTTAAATTAACAACATGATACATTATCCAATTATTACAGCTTCGCGGAGCCAATGTGTTTGAGGACAACGCCCTTTTGACCCATGCATGACACCGTCCCATCCGTGATGAACAGACAGCGGTAATGTTGGTTTATTGGGGTGGGCGCGCCGACTCCTCAGGTCAATCTGCGCCCAGGTTCAGCAAGCGCTTAGTCAGATGCAAATTTGTACAGCAGTTTCCGGTTATGATCCGCGCTTTCGCGTCCTGGGCGGGTCGAATCTGTTCCTAGCCAGCAGCACTGACGTAAGAAGGCAGCACTAAATTCGACAACAGATCGCATCGTTACGATCAGCGGTTGGCCGACGAATCTGGGCTGAAAGTGGGTTGTCGATGTTCAGTGAGCAATATGGCCTACAGATCGCATCGTTACGATCAGCGGTTGGCCGACGAATCTGGGCTGAAAGTGGGTTGTCGATGTTGAGTGAGCAATATGGCCTACAGATCGCATCGTTACGATCAGCGGTTGGCCGACGAATCTGGGCTGAAAGTGGGTTGTCGATGTTGAGTGAGCAATATGGCCTACAGATCGCATCGTTACGATCAGCGGTTGGCCGACGAATCTGGGCTGAAAGTGGGTTGTCGATGTTCAGTGACAGCCAGCAGCACTGACGTAAGAAGGCAGCACTAAATTCGACAACAGATCGCACCGTTACGATCAGCGGTTGGCCGACGAATCTGGGCTGAAAGTGGGTTGTCGATGTTGAGTGAGCAATATGGCCTACAGATCGCATCGTTACGATCAGCGGTTGGCCGACGAATCTGGGCTGAAAGTGGGTTGTCGATGTTGAGTGAGCAATATGGCCTCACATTTATTATCTGTCTGCATATTTTTTCCTCTCATCAGCCTGTCCTTATTTGCAAACGGACCTTAGTCACCTAAGCATTCATCCCTGGGTCTTTCTAATATCTATCCGGATAAGATAATAGGCCAAGGTGATAACAGCATACAATGGATGGTTCACCACCACGGAAATGTCGAGATCATCCTACTCAGATAATCTAGGTAATCTAGGGAAGCAAAGCAAGTATTTTGCTACCTTCAATTCATTATACTTTGTTGCTAGTACTGATTCAGATATAAAGAATATAACTAAATAAGCAACACAATGAAGCTGGGTAAACTTTATCCTGCAAAATTTAGCGTGAATTTTCATTTGTTTGCCTTACATTCTACATGTCTTTGTCACTTGGATGAAAACGGTGCAGGATTAAACAAGTATTGACACTCCCACTTCCTCTACAACGGCGAAACGAATGAGATAAAGGCGCCTGCCGACAGGCCTGCTCCGGCACGCGAGCGGAGCCTGTCACTCTTAGAGTTCCGCTAGCCGCGTACACTGAGCTCGACAGTGGCGGAACGGCTCATGATCGTCTGTCTCGACTCCATGGTGGCGCAGCCGGCCCTGAACAGAGGCCCGCAGCGCAGACCTCCACGCTGGGAGCAGCGAGCTGGGAGCTGCTCGGCTCACTGGCTCACCGCGGGCAGCCCACACACCTACAGTCGGTGCCGGCTCACCGCGGGCAGCCCACACACCAACAGTCGGTGCCACCGCGGGCAGCCCACACACCTACAGTCGGTGCCACCGCGGGCAGCCCACACACATACAGTCGGTGCCGGCTCACCGCGGGCAGCCCACACACCTACAGTCGGTGCCACCGCGGGCAGCCCACACACCTACAGTCGAGCCGGCTCACCGCGGGCAGCCCACACACCTACAGTCGAGCCGGCTCACCGCGGACAGCCCACACACCTACAGTCGAGCCGGCTCACCGCGGGTAGCCCACACTCCTACAGTCGAGCCGGCTCACCGCGGACAGCCCACACACCTACAGTCGAGCCGGCTCACCGCGGACAGCCCACACACCTACAGTCGAGCCGGCTCACCGCGGGTAGCCCACACTCCTACAGTCGAGCCGGCTCACCGCGGACAGCCCACACACCTACAGTCAAGCCACCGCGGGAAGCCCACACACCTACAGTCGGTGCCACCGCGGGTAGCCCACACACCTACAGACAGCCCACACACCGCGGGTAGCCCACACACCTACAGTCGGTGCCACCGCGGGTAGCCCACACACCTACAGTCGGTGCCACTGCGGGCAGCCCACACACCTACAGCCGAGCCGGCTCAC